>JADRCD010167244.1:0-12681 GCA_019843815.1 Montemys delectorum
TCTGGACACCAGCCCAGACAGACCAGAAGGAACCCAAGTCACTGGGCTGGTGCCCAGCTGCTTTTCAAGTGGGATCACAGCAGCATTCTGCCTCCCACAGACCTTCTTCGTCTGTCAGGGCTTTCTCCTATAATGAAATGAAGTCTGAGTTGCCTTCTTTGAGATTTGGATCTGGTAGGACAATGAAAGACACGCTTTAGGTGCAAGGCTAGAGGCAGCAATACAATTGCTCCTGGCACTCCTGGGACACTGGTTCTTAAATCGTGGCCATGTTGTGAAGAAGCCAATACCAACCAATGCCTCTGGGAGAACATGTGCAAGTGCTTCCCCAGACACATCCCCAGGACAGTTCTGAGATGAGGTACAGCACCACCTTGCCAACCATGTGAGTGAAATATCTTCAAAGTTCTCCTCTTGGAACCTAGCTGACATTACGTGGAAGAGAGGCAAACTAGTCCCCTCAACCCTGTCTAAATCACAAGTTTTGGGGAGAAATAAGTGAATGCTGTCATGTAACCACAAAACATCACAATAACTGCAAAAGTAGATACGGAGAACAACAAAAAGTTAGCTTGAATACATCAGAAAAGGATAAATTAGCAATACATATTAAACATCCTTAAAAATCCCTATACCTTAAACCCAACATCCCATTTGGGGTGATTTAATCCTTGTGAAGAAAGCAAAAAAAAAATTTATTTTTAATGTTGTACATATGCACAGTGGAGTTTTGTTCAGATGTAAATTAAAGAATGGGATTAAGACTTTTGTGAGAAGCAGATGGGACTGGAGATTATCATGTTAGCCAAAGTAAGCCAGGCTCTGAAAGGCAGGCACTTTGGATTCATGTACGTGAAATCTAGACGTAAACACTGTTCTCATGTGTATCTGTGGGAAGGAAGACCCCTAAGGTGGGGGACACAAAGGAAGGTAATAAAATATATGTAGAATGGAAGCAGAGGAGGGGGCTACTTGGCGGATGGAGACAGATGACCAAAGGAGGCAAGGGGGCAGGGCGGGCAACAGAGATGCAAACAGGACCAAAGTACGTGATGTTTATTATGAAAATGAAGCATCACACTGAAACCTGTTATTTATGATGGCAGGAGCCTATAATTCCAGCTGCTCTGAATGCTGAGGCTTAAGGATGGCAAACAGAAGGCTTTCTGGAGCTCCAGAAGAGAGTTCAAGACCTTAACCTGTGAAACTCCAGACTAAAAGTAAAAAGCGGTCTGGGGACTTGGCTTAGTGGCAAAGCACTTGCTGGGAGTGTGTACGGCTCTTAGTTCAAGCACCGCTGCAGCAAAAGTAATGTTAAAGATGGAAGAGAAGCACTAGTCAGAAAGAAGGGAGATGAGAAGGCAGGGAGACAAGAGGGTGATGGGAGATGAAGGGAACCATGGTATATTGTATACATGTGAGAAATTTCCAAAAATGAAGCACTGAAGACCGTCCAAATATTTAATAGAGATTGAGTAATTCAGTATCAAAATGTTTTCTAGTCATCGCATGGATGCTTCTAGCGCAGGACTCTTACCAACAGTGATGGAGTGTATTGTATATCTAATCTACCCTTAGGTCATGTCTGTTATTATAAGATGCATTCTTAGGGGCTGGAGAGATGGCTCAGCAATTAAAAGCACTTGCTGCTCTTCCAGAGGACCCCTGTCACCCAGTTTTAGGGGATCCAGCACCCTCTTCTTACCTCCATGGGTACCTGCACACACATGACTATACTCACACAGATAAATTAGAAATTATTATTCTAAAAATACATCATTAGTGAAAGGGAGGTGACCTGTATCAAGGGTACACACGGTTTCAGTCACAACAGAGAATTACCCACAAGGCATATACTTATCTGCATTCCTATCAATGATATTGGATCCGACATTTCTCCATACTTTTAGCACGTGTCTTTAGGCAAATATTTATTTTTCTGTTTGTTCTTCTTTTTCTATAAATTTCCATCTTGCATAATTCATTTATCTTTCTGCCTTGACTATTAATCTTATTTTCATCAATTTGCATCATTTGTATGACTGTCCTTTCTTATCAAAAATACATTTTTATACACTATATTCTGATTATAGTTTTCCTCCTACTCCTCCTCCCTGTTCCTTCCCAACTCCTCCTCCCATCTGGACAAACAGCCTTTCTGCCTCTTGTTAGGAAACAAGCAGGCACTTAAGAAATAATAATAAAATAAAATAAGATACAGCAAAAAATCAGAATCGGGCAAAACAAATAGAAGAAAAAGGAACTTTTTTTTTAAAGCTCAAGAAACAGATATAGACATGGGGACACACACATTTGCTCACACAGGATCCCACGAAAACACTAAACCGAAAACCATCACATAGGCGCAAAGGACCCGGAAGATTCATTTTGTGTTAGCAATCTACTGCTTAGCATGGGTCCTACCCTTTTGAGTGGTTTGTTCATATGACTGTACTTTGCCTGTCATATGGCTTTCAGGAATATTCTGTAAGGGTTGTGCTGGTCTAGATAGCAGTCACTAATCATCTGTGCTGCTATCGGCATCTAACTGACTAAACTTAGATAAGATGCCAAATTCATTTCTTCAGTCGAACCAGCCTCACTTCCGATGTCAGTAGATCCTTGTGTCTGGAGACAGTGATGCTAATAGTGCAGAATAGACCATTCCTAGAACGTGAGGGTTTTAGGATGCGTCTCTACCCACCACTTACCATCCATCTTCCATCCATCTTTACGTTGCCTTGCAACATAGCTATCTCAGAATTTTTATATGAAGATTAGTGATCGTTTCTTTCTAATGACTAAGTATGTCCTGTCCTCCCTCATTAAGTAAGCCAACCGTACCCCAAGATTATTACTTCAAAGGTTAAAGTATTCTAAATTGCATTTGTTTGCTTGTTTGTTTGTTTAATTATTGCCTTGGGAGAGGCAGACACTCATGGGCCACAGTGTCCATGTGGAGGTCAGAGGACAACTTATAGGAGTCATTTCTTTCCTTCCATTATCTGAGACCTGGAGATAGAACTCAAGGCACCAAGTTTAGTGGCAAATGTCATTGAATGCTCAACTGCCTAACCAGACCCAAAGCTTTGATTCGTATTGCTAATATTTTATACTACAGCTCTTCCTTTAAATATTTTTAGCATTTTTTCTTTTCTTTTCTTTTCTTCTTTTTCTGTCTCCATGTATATGGTGGGTTTGTTCACGAGTGTTTGGGTGTGTGTGTGTGTGTGTGTGTGTGTGTGTGTGTGTGCTCATGTAGGAGCGCACATAGATGTGTACATATGGAGGCTCAAGGTAGATGTCTGGGATCATCTTCTGTTATTCTTCCCCTTAATTCAGTGAAGCAGACCCTCTAAAATAAAACCCAGAGCTCCCCCAGAACACGCTTGAGGATATCCTGTCTCCTGAGACTGCAAGTACAGGCAGGCTGCCATGCCCACCCAACATTTAGGTGGATTCTGGGAAAGTAAAATCTGGTCCTCACACTCATGTAGGAAGCACTTGACCAACTGAGCTCTTGACTCAGCTCCTAGGTCGTTAGCCTACAATGTGTCTACCTATCAAGACCGTGCTTATGATATTGTTTCCTTCCATACTTATCGGCATCCTTCACATTGTTGTTAATGTTCAGCTGTATATTGTCTACGTGATGATGCTCTTATTAGGGAACTGTGCTCTATTTCCAGACTTAAAATAGTTCTGTCTTCACTCTTGGTCAGGGGAGTGTTTGGTTGTGTTTCCAATGCCAATGTTCCCTCTGTGATTACAAACTCAAGGCATTGAATGCAAATAATAGTGAGAACGAAGTATTAAGGGACAAAGACAAAGGCAAGGGGACAAAGCTGTAATTGTGAGGCCCACTTTGAGAACCCATGGCTTACATAGTACCACACACATACTACATCACATGCATGGCTCTTTCACCCCAAGTCACCCATGCTCAGCTGCAGCAGCACAAAGATGACCTGCACTCAGACCTGAAGTCCTTCATCACCATCACCACCATCCTCACATGCTTCTAAGACTTTTCCCCAGCTGATATCCGGGCATGTGCCTGGACCACACTCTGGCCTCGGTCTGGACCCATGCACCCATCCTGGATGCAGTTCATTTGACATAAGGAAAGAAACCACAGCTGACTCCAATGGAAGACCTGGTTAGCAGTCCTCTCTCGGAGGAAGGGCTGGCTACATTACTTCTGGGGCCCAGAACAAAGGGAAAATGCCAGATTCCTTTTTTTTTTTTTTTAATGTCTTAAGAATTTCAAGATGGTGACAGCAGAGTTAACTATGCCAAGGTCCGTCGGAAGTATGGAGCCATGAACTTTCTAGGGACTCCAGACCTGGACGACTGGGCTGCTTCCACATTCAGACTGTGATGTCCTCGTTGTCCTGTGTACGGATTGGATGTAAAAAAAAAAAAAAAAAAAAAAAAGTGTGTGTTCTATGTCTTCCGATTGATTACGGTCACAGGCCTTGTCCTTTCATCTCTTCTCTTGTTACCTTAAGCCGCTTTACTTGCCTGTAGCCCCCAGCCTTAAAGCAAGATTGGTAGGGCTCCATCTTCCCGCCACGCCCCCAGCCCTATGCTATCCTCCTACTGAGATGCTTGGTCCAAATCATCCTATTTCAGAAACCCCCACTGTAACAGTGTACCCAGTACACCTGGGTCACATCAACCGTGGTGGCCACAGCACCGGGAAACAACGGCCCATACTCAGTTGTAAGAAGAGCCTGCATTCAAATTCCCATCCACCGCACTGTATACAATCTGTCCCTTGGCACTCTTGGACGTGCTACATAAACAGCTGTGAAGATGGGATGAAGTGGGACCAGGCACAGATGAGGGACCAAGTAATAGCTACGTTTTTAAAGGCGAGCCGTGGCCGAGTGCTGAGAGCATGAGATTCCAGAATCATCCCAGCTCTGCCATGGGCCATCCTCTAGTCCACATCCCTAGAAGCTTCTACCCCTGTCTCCACAGAGGTTACCAGGAGCACCTGCTCATTAATTGTATATTCTTTGTGCCGTTTTTTTTAAGGATTAAACCTGTTCTCCTCTGAGAACTCATCAGAGACTCGTCTGAGAGCAATTCCTGCATGGAGCCCCAGCCCTGTGGGTTCAGGTTTCACTGGTTTGGAGTTCTCCATGAACACTCTGAGCCTTTGGAGATTGGAGTAAGGGCTAGGTTTGGATTTTTTTTATTTTGTTTTGTTTTTTTGTTTGTTTGGGTTTTTTTGTTTTTTTTTTTTTTTCTCTGCCTCTTGAGCAAGCCTGGTAGATTAGATGTGGGCCACTGTTTTCTGGTCCACTTAATGGGAATAATGGTTGGTGCCTTCAGTTGTTGCAAAAGTCAAATGCATTCCTGCTGCCAGAGTGCTGACTAGGGAGGGGCAAATCCCATTGTCATTGTGATGATCTTTCTGGTCATCAGAATTCCCGGTCTTAGCCTAGCAAGTTAGGTCAGTGGGCAAAGGCATTTGCCCAACCTTGATATCCTGAGTTTGATCTCTAAGACCTAAGTAACTGAAGAAGAGCAGTAACTCCCAAAAGTTATCCTCTGACCCCCCCCATGCATACACATGCACCAAAAAATTAAATAAATGGATGTAATATTTAAAGTTAAAAAAAAAAAAAAAAAAAAAAAAAAAAGACGTCCTGGTCTTGTAGAACTATGGAAAGAATGGAAAGAGACTCAGCTACTAAGCAGAGATGGAGATGATACAAGCCCACGCCCACACTTCAGCCAAGCAAATTCGATTAGAGGTTCCCCAAGGCTGGAAGGCCCCAGTCTGGGCAGCTTAGATCTCTCTTCTGTGTGATCCTGGCTCCACTGTCTCTTATTCTTTTCATAAGCTCTTTGCCTCTTCCGCCATCCATAAACATGAAGACATTCTTTTGCAGAGATTTAATATCAGAGCCTCCTGCCTGACCCGAGGAAGCCCAAGCTTCCTGCGTATGTCTGCATTTAACTCAGTGCAGCTTTCTGCTCTGTGGACAAGCCTGCATTCCCCTGATGTCCCTGGGATTGATTGCTCACACCAAAATCTGCTGCCTCAGGGATTTCCAGCCAGAAGTAAGCCTTCCTTTCATGAGCAATCACGAAGCAGCCTGGAGCAGGAAGGCAGGGTGCCTGCATGGCTGGCTGGGTTCTATAGGTATTGGATCATACAGGCCTCCTCTCTCTCAAACTCTACCCCTGGTAGAGAGTTGCCTGAGCCATCCCACGTATACAAATGGGGGCCCCAAGTTTGGGCACAGCCCTGGATCTGCTCCTGTCCAAATCTGAGTAAAAACTCTTGTGTCTGAGGAGCCTTGCCTGGGAGAAAGAGCACAGCCAGGAGGTCCTACATGGCTTTGACTCAAAGCCTGGGAAGGAAAGGTGAGTGCACTCAGAGAAGCGGGTCAGGTGTTGACACATCTACAAAAGGCCTTCTGTTCCCCTTCCTGGGGAGGCCATTCCTAGGCCTGCATCTCTGAGAGGCTTTGCATGGCTGAAGCTGGAGGCCGTAAGAGCAGACAGTCAATCAATCTGTGCACGTCTCCCCCTCAGAAGCTTCTAGTCTACAGACACGGAGTGTGAGCCACCCTGTGCCAAGCCCTCCATGCCAGAGCCTTTGGATTCGAGGATAAATAGAATCAACAACCCCACTGCCTTCTGCCAACCTCTATCCAGGTGTTCAGGTCGTTACCCCCAGGAAAGTAGGCTCCATTTGAACCTTTCCACTCACCAGCCATATGTCCTGGGTTCGAAGTTGGACTCCATCCTCTTTGTGACATGTTGCACATTAGCTAACCACTTTGAGTTCTAGCATCCCAACTGTAATCTAGAAATGATAGCATCGATGCTGAGCTCAGGCCTCAGGTGTCATAATTAGTTAACATGGAAAGGGAAGGGAGTTTTGCTCACAGAGATTCCTGGGAAGCCCTAAGTAAATGGGCTATCTACTCTTAATCACTAATATCCTATCTTCCCAAGGACAAGCAAGCTCCGTTTATGTCTTTTCATGTGTATGTCTTTGGACCAATCAAAAAAATGGGAAGAGTCTGTATAAAAAAGGTAGTTATAAGGAAGTATGTCATATTCTGTTATGAGATGGTTTGGAGCCCAGCAGGGTCTCACCAGGAAACCGTCACATCCTGGAAGAATCATATGTGACAAGGAAGGGTAGGAACTGCTCAGCAAACCTTCTATACAACCATTTCCCAGCCAACTCCTAACTGGCCTCTGGGGGCTTGGGGAGGGACGGGAGGGACTACAGAGTCTCTGTACTTTGTCCTCTAAGTTCCTCTGCCCGTCTATCCTGTAGCCACCTAAGCTGCTCTCCATGCCTCTACTGAGATCCAAGCAACGGTTCCTGAGTTTTCTCTGGAAACAGCAACCTCATGAAAGCCCTTAAGAGTCTCAGCTGCCTCTAAGAGAAGGCAGGACCTTGAAGAGACACCTCCTTCACTCACTGTCCCCAAGATCCAGTTTATATAAGAAGGAACAAATAATTAGGATATATAAAGAATCAGTCTGAATCAACAACATAACAAGCAGCCATCTTTAATACAAAAGAATATGTTCAGTCATTGCTGAGAAACATTCCTCCCCTTAGTGCATGCCCAACAAATTGGAAAAAAAAAAAACAAAAAACAAAAGAGTTTAGTGAATATCTGTCATTTGCTAACGACAATTTCCAGGATGTAACTTTGGCTTAAATCAGAAATTCCTGTTCTTACCCTTTAAAAAAATAAAATTTCATAATTCCACAGCCTTTTCATTCACCATCCAGCTCTCTATTTTAACAGTCTCAAAATAAGGACACCCCAAGTCCAATTCCCCACCTACTGTCCTCCTAGAGGAGACCCTAAGCCCAGTTACAAAATGAAAACTTCACCAAGTCTATCCCAGCATCCTCAGGAAAAAAGCTCAGACTAGTTTTGCTGCCCTTCCTGGGAGACCTCCTCAAGTCCTGCGGTACCCCAGATCATCCAAGGGCATCGGCATCGGGTTTTTTTTCCAATAAGAAGGTGCGGGTGAGCCCAGGGCTTCTGAAGGCAGTGAGCGCCAGTCACCTACCCTTATCAGTTCTCCGTCCAACATTTTGAGTCACAAAGCTGGCTGGAAAAGTGATAAGGAAACGTGAGGGGCAGACAGAAAACTTCCAAAGATGCTCTCCCGGACAGATGGAAGCCGACACTTGATTTCCCATCCACCCATCCTATCAGGCCATTTTGCAGAACCCACCCACCCTCAGGTCTCTCTGGCTCTTCTGCTCTGCCCTGGCCACTCCCAGTCTCTCCTTCTGACAATTGGAGAGGTGCCTCGGTCTCCAGAGACAGAAGCAGAAACTCCTAGCCTTGGACGGCTCTGAAAAGTAGTGGATTCTTCGAATTTTTTTTTTAAGTATATAATTTTCAATCGAAAGTAAAAATGATTTCCAGGTTAAAAATTAGTTTGAAGTAAGTGGGCAAAGAATTTTACCAGAGGGCTCCTGCAGGTCTGAGGTTGGGGGCCTGGTAAGTCCTGCTCCTCCCCAAGGTCTGCTGCTAAGCTAATACCCACATGCCATTCATAAAGTCCCTACAGGAAGTCTCCTCCTCCCACCAGGATTGGTCCTCCAGAGAGGCTGGCCTCAGTCCAGGACCCATCAACAGCGAATCTGCTCGGGCAGGATGTGTCCGCCCTGCTGCACAGCCTTTGGGGGATTAGGGTGGAGTTCTGGTCTAACGGTGAGTGGGTACTCATGTAACCAGTTCACTGTCTCATCACCTCAGGTTCTTTCTGCTAACACTTCTTCGCCTTCCATACTGATCCAGACACAGAACCTCTATAAACCAAAAGAACTCAGAACGGCCGCCATCACTGAGACCTTGACACTTTTCTGTTTACCACAGTGAAATCAAGGGAGAATGTTCCAGAGCTCAACAATGAATTTGTGTTGTGGGGAAGGCAGCAACTTTATCGTCTCTGCTTACCATGTCTTGATTTATGTGTAACTGAAAATCACAGCAGCTGCAAGAGCCTCCGTTTCCCGGCCCATGAAATAATGTTCAGTGGACCCTTTGGTACCCACGAGGGATTGGTTCTAGGAGCCCTGAAAAAAACAAAATCTGCAGTACCCAAGTCTCTTACGCAAAGTGGTGTAGTGTTTTTGCTTTCATATATTCCTCTGTGTGCATAAATAATCCCTACAGGGCTTTTAATACCCAACACAAGGTACGACTATGTAAATAAATATACTAGATTTAGCAATAGAGAGATGGCTCAGGATTAGGAGCAGTGGGTGTTCTTCCAGAAGACCTGGATGTGATTCACAGCACCTACTGGCAGGTCCACTGCCACTGACCACTGGAGTCATCTGTAACTCCAGTGCCAGGGAATCTGACACCTGTCCTTCGTAGGCCCGTGCACAGTTGTGGGTATGCCCATATGCAGACATACACACATACACATAATTAAAAATAGTAAGAACTAATTAGACAACTAAGGGGCTTAGACAACTGGGGGCTCACAGAGGCTCAACCACCAACCCAAGAGCATGGAGACACTGGGCCTAGGTCCCCAAACATTTTGTAGCAGATGTGTAAGTTGGTCTTCATGTGGGTCCTCTAACAATGGAAGTTGAGGCTGTCTCTGACTCTGTTGCCTGCCATTGGATTCCCTTCCCCTAGCTGGACTGCCGGGTCAGGTCTCAGTGGGAGAGGATGTGCTTATTCCTGCTTCAACTTGATGTCCCAGATGGGCTTCCCCTTCTCAAAGGAGATGAGGAAAGAGTAATAGGAAGAGGGATTTGTGAGGGTGAGACTGTGGGGGGGGGGGAAGCTGTGATTGGAATGAAAAGTGAATAAATAAATAAATGAAAAAAAATAATAGTAAAACCAATAATACTGAACTGCTCAACAACTGACATGAAAATTACATCTACACACATTCAGTTCAGACATGATTTCCCCCCCAAATTTCCACCCTCCCCCATAATTTAATCAATTTAATCTACAAACATGGAAGTAGCAGACACAGATGACTAAGTCCCAGGATTGTGTGAGACTCTCCGGAGAAAAGCGGATCCAAAACGCCAGGTTCAAATTCATCGTGGCTACTTCTAGGCTCCTCAATCGCTTTTAACAGGTCCCTGGACCTTTCCGGTTTTCTTCTTCTAAAGGATGAGAGGTTCTAAAGGCTATGCCAAAAGTTACATTGAGGACTGAAATGCACGGTATAAGGTTCAGACTCCCTGAGGTCTTTGGGCTTGACCTGGCCTGGATTTAAATCATCCAGGGGCTTTGTGAGGTTCTATGACTTTCTGACCATCTCACTTGGCCTATCTGTGACACACCTGTGATAACCCAAACCCACAGGGCAATGAGAAGCTCATTCCATTCAAGTGACCAAAAACCACTTAGTGCAGAGAATTTAACAGACACACAGCTGACATCATTAATAAGATAATTCATCTATAGGCAGTGGCCTTGACGCAGGACTTACACATCTTTAACAAATATTCTAAAAACTATGGTGCTTTGAACCATGTTCACCATTGCCTCAGGTTCACACTAGGCCAGTCGTATGAATGAGCCTTTGCCCTGTACAGGAGGCACCAAATATGCATCTATTGTGGGCAGCTCCTTAAGCAGGACCAAGAAATAATAGTCCCCACCCTCTGACTTGAAGGATAGAAGTCCAGTGAGAGATGCATACAGGATTGAGGCCTCTGCCCAGTGAACAATCAAAGGCAGTCCCCAGGACTTGAAGAAATTAGTGCTTTGACATGCAAGGAGTCCAGCCCAGTCGTTACTGAGGAATCTGATTTACAATCCAATTAGGTGGTCTAAACCTACCCCCAAACCCCTAATGCCAGCCTCTGGGAGAAGCTGGGTCTGGGCAGTTTTAATATCTATGGTCTAGCCTCCTTTTCCTCCAGATGAGAAAGCAGAGGCAGGGTTAAAGTGTGGTCAGGTCTGAAGGATGCAGGGCTGCGTCTGAGCCATGATGGGAGCAGAGCGGAGGAAGGTGGCGGCTTCTTACCAGCAGGAGTGGGGACAGCAGCTACCTGACCGGAAGATGTCATGTTACAGGGCCCTCTCCCCACTTGTCAGAGACCCAAACTGTGAGAAGAGAAAGCACAGCGGTTTACCTTTTCTTCTAGGGAAACAGTTTTCCTGTCTCTTTTGAGACTCCACACAGTTTTTGCCACAACCTTGGTGGAGTGTCTCTAAATACAAGGAAACTCACAAGAACTCAAACATCCAGCGTATCTTCAAAGATGGCTCCTGCTTTGCCTCCATGACTGAAGGGGAGCAGTTTAGCAGGTAGGAGTTCATTGCAAAGGCTCCCCTTGTCACTTTGCTCCTCTGGCACATACTCACAAAGCTCACATTCCAGTATCTAAAGTTGCTTAACATGTATATTTCTTACAGTCATCCTATTGAACTCCTTTTTGTTCAATGTCATCCATCTGACAAAGACACTGAAGAAAGCGGGGCACTGTAAATACTGAACACAGAAGGAAGAATTCAGTCTCTGCAGCCAAGGAAATGAGAAGCTCATGGGTAACAGTGACTTGCAAGGCTCTCTGAAGGGAAGAAATGTCCACGGCTCTTAGAGGAGATGGAGTGAGTAACTTGTAGCCCCTGCCTGGAGCAAAGAGAAGGGATGTGAGGCAGAGCCATGCAGAAGTGTGGAGGTTTTACCCGGGAGACAGCAAGCATTCCAGTTTGCCAATGAGTATGTAACAGAAGGTCGGAGTGTAAGAGTCCAGTCGGGATTCCTGGAATGCTATACTCCTTAATTTGTGTCCTGCCTGGTGAGCAAAAGGAAATTCTAAGAAAAGCCACCCTTGAGTCACATGAAGAGGGAGGCTTGGGAACAGACAACCATGGAAAGACCAGGAAGGCAGCTGCTCTCCATGCATGGGCAACGCACGGAGACTCAGTGCTGTGTCAGCGACGGCGTGTCTCTTCTCTAACTGAATGTTAAAGTTGACACATTCTTAGAGATGGGCAAATAAATCTGTTGGTAAAATGCATGCCATACAAGCACAAGGGTCTAAGTTCCAGGACAGGAAGGGATCCCACCTTCAAATGGTAGAGGCAGCTGCCAACACTGATGTTTGACCTCTGACCTCAAAATTCATAGGTGCTTGCGCACCCAAGAGCATATGAGACACATATACCTGCAAACACACACACGCACACGCACATGCACACCAACTAAATAATGACACTTTGATGTTCAGGCAACATCTGCACGCCACCTGCTTAGCTCAGCTCAACCCTCCCTTCCAGGCAGCAAGGGTCATAGCAATGCAAAAAAGTGTCCTGGGAGGATAAGCCACATCCTTCTCCAGCCCAGGGGCCCTGCTGTCAGTAGCCAAGGAGAGTCAATCAGTGTGGTCTCTTGGGTGTAGCTAGACCGGTCCTATTTCTATCAGAGAGACAAAATGCAGGCATGCGCCCATCCCAAGGCTCTCCTAGAATCCAGGCTTAGTGCAGCCCTATCTCTTGTCACTCAAATCTCTACCCGACTGAGCCTATCCCCAACACTCCTTCCAAAACTCATTCCAACTCGCTTTTCAGGGTTAAGTGACAAGACAATGTGTTGCTATCTTCTGGTGATGGCTGAATTCATTGCCTTTGAACTTTTGTTCCTAAAATTACTACCGGCACAAGAACATGGTCCTATAGCCAGGGA
>JADRCD010167250.1:2199-15120 GCA_019843815.1 Montemys delectorum
AGAGAGAGAGAGAGAGAGAGAGAGAGAGAGAGAGAGAGAGAGAGAGAACATTTCCAAGAGGGACAGGGCTCTGTTGTGGAGTGAGCATTGACTGGGAGTCTCTGATGCCATCACCCTAAAGAGAGATCGTGGGCTGCACAATCTCTACCTGGGCCTTGAACTGTAGTTCCTCTGAAGTCCTGAATAAAAATAAATAAACAAATAAAACGAGGCCAAGTTGATTTTAAACGAAGACCACATTAGACTCACAAGAGTGGTCTTTTAGCTTTACCACAGTGTGAAAGCAAACTCGTGCCGCCAACGCTTTTCCCTGTGAGCACAGCATTCAGTGGCTCATGTGATGTATCCAGTACCTCGCTACATAGACACTCTGTGTTCCATGATGCGGAGCAGCTCTAGGCAGATGGAATTTGTGAGCACATGTAAGGGAGTTAGGCAAAGCTATGGTAGTTAGTATGTCAGCTACAACCTGACATGTGGACCCATGCCTGTAATTCTTACTCCCAGGGATGCTAAAGCAGGAGGATCACAAGTTCAAGCTCTGTGTAATGCAGTAGGTCATATGTATTTGATGCATTTTTGATTTGGGATGTTTCAATTAAGGACAAGCTCGTTGTACTAGAAGTCCATTGAGAGTTAAGGAGCATTTGTATGAGGGTTTAAGAAAACATCCCAGAGGGCCCAGCGGTGGTGGCGCACGCCTTTAGTCCCAGCACCTGGGAGGCAGAGGTAGGCGGATTTCTGAGTTCGAGGCCAGCCTGGTCTACAGAGTGAGTTCCAGGACAGCCAGGGCTACACAGAGAAACCCTGTCTCAAAAAAAACATAACCAAAACCAAAAAGAAAAAATAAAAAAAATTAAAATAAATAAATAAATAAAAATAGAAAACATCCCAGAGACTGGAGAGGGAGCTCAGTAGGTCATGTTCCATTTCCAGCATCCACATCAGGCAGCTCACAGTTGCCTATAACTCAGGTCCAGGCAGGTCTAGCCTCTGGCCTCCATGGGCACCTTCACTCGCATATATAATGCCTCCACACATAATTTTAAAAATATAGAAATAAATATTTAATTTCTTTTTAATTCAAAAGAACATCCCCCAATGGTAGGGCCACCCAAAGGTTCTGTGGAGTCCCCTCCTTGGTGATCTCTTATTAAAAATAATATAATGATGTAGACATTCTGAAAAGTGTAAAGTGATATTTTTCACCTGCAAGAATGTCCAGGACTCACTCTAGGTACAGCAAGGGAGACTGAAGTGTAACGTAAGAATAAGGCTCCTTGATGGGAACTTGGAAATCCAGAAAGGCTGAGCCGGACAGTCACTGAGGGCCATGGCTCCCCCGGCCCCTCTTTGTTGACCTGTCTCTTCTTAGCTCCTGTTTCTTCCTAACCTCTTCAAGCTTGTCACGGGATGCATGCACCCATCCATCCTCCCCGCCCCCCTGCCCCGCCTCACTCTGGCCCCTTTTAACAGCCCCAGTCGGCCCTTTGGAGCAGAATGTCTTTCTTTGTTTTTAAATATTCAAATTTCTGAGCCCTAGAAAAAAAAGATGATCAACCCAAGTCATCGCCGTAGACTCAGCTGCTCAACGTAACGGTAGGGGAGACGGCTTGGGACTGACATGGTCAAATGCAGCCCAGTCAGTTGTGTCTTAACAGGGATGGACCACAGCCAACGTGTACCCATGATCTCTCCAGAAGCGTGCCAAGGCGAGAGAAAACAAAGCATCAGTGGATCTTCGTTTCTATGTATTCCACTTGGTTGGGTGGACAGCAGTTATAATTTGCATCGGGCTGTTTGGAGTACAGCTTAGGGCATCTCCTCCATCACAACTCCATTATTTTTCTAATCACGGCCACACTCCTCCACACTACCTGGGAAGTGTGTGTGTATGGATTTGCTTGGGCAATCCCTTTCAGACAGTCCCTGAGTTTCTACATAACCTGAGCACTTGAAAAATTTTCAGCCACAAAATGAGATCCTGGACTCACTGTCAACTCTGTGTTCTAGAAGCTGGGTCCTTTCCATAGGTATGCTGGCTCCTAGGAATAGGCTACGGGAGAGAGGAGTGGGTGGTTAGCTCTGCCTCAGTATTGGGAAACATTTGCACTGTCCCTGGTTGTTTGGCTGGGCTTTTTGATACAGGGTCTTACTTTGTAGCCCAGGTTAGCCTGGAACTCATGGCTTCCAAGTGCTTTCACTGAAGGCACAAACCTCTCCTCATAAGTTCCAGAACTGAAGGTAGTCCCGAGGCCACACAGGTTAGCACCTCTCCCTTCCAGGGTCACAGTCTCAGGAGACACCAAGGACAACGCAGGCTGCAAATATTACGCAGACATGGGCAGGTAGCCTGCCTCCCACCCAGTGACTCTGACCATCTCAAAGCGGAGACCTACTAAGGAGGAGCATTGAGGAGCCAGGAGTTGGTGACATGGCAGAGACACAGCTGCTGATACCCATGCCCTTCCTTATGCTGAGGAAGACCTGGGCGGCCCTAAGTGTCCTGAGTCACAGAGAAAGCAGGAGCCAGGGCTGGAATACAGGTCTCTGAGCCCAACCTGGGTAGTCAACATGGTCTTCCTGATTTTACATGCACATGGGTAGGAACACGTAGCCAACTGGAAAAACTAATAAAACACCTCCTTATTTTTTTGGCCCTGGTCCTTAAAACTAGCAGCTCAGGGGATGGGGTTTGGAGCTCATTTGGTGGAGTGCTTGCCTGGCAATGATATAAACTAGAATGATATAAGCCGTGGAAGCAGGAAGATCAGAAGTTCAAGGTCATCCTTGGCTAGTTTGAGACCAATTCAAGGTCCCAAGGATATACTTCGAGTTTCACACATTTGTGTCTATGAAACTCAGAGAAGAATGCAGTTCATAGTTTTGTGTCTATGTCCTGTCACTCAGAGAAGAACATAGGCTTAGGCTGCAGCAGAGTCCAAAAGAGTCTCTTGTCTTTGAAAGAGGGACCAAGATGGACAGCCCTAAGCCCTAACCTTCAACGCTGATGAGTTCTTGATAGCAGAACCCATCCACCCATCGGGGAAGATATTTACGAAATAGTTCCTCCATCCCCAAATGCTTGCCCTGCCCAGGGCGGCCTCAGCTCTAATCCTCTTGTCTCAGAGAGGCAGTTGGGGGACCTTGAACGGCTCACGTATCCTCTCTGAGCCTTCACCTTTGGCCAGTGGCTGTTGTCCATCTTTTACAAGGACTGAGAGACCAGCATAGGGCTCCTCACTTTCCCTATCTCTCTTTACACCTGTGTGACTCTCACCCAGCACCGCAGCTCCTGCAGTCAGAGCTCCCACATGGCATAGGATGGATGTGATCACTTAAGGACCCCTTTGTGCTCCAGAGGACCCCATCCTGGGTGGAGTACTCTGCGGCCTCCATCTTGGCATTCCTAATGTCCAACAAGGCAGTCCAGACTGTTCACTCTGTGTTACACGTTGGACTGCATCAGGCTGACACTGTAGCATGGCCCAGGCTACTGCTCTGAGATGACAGTAACAGTGTCTACCCCAGGGACTGACTGAGAGGGGAAGGGAATGAGGTGGTTTGTTGTCAGCCCACGGGAAGCAGCTCTTCACCTTAGCTGTCCCTACCAGGCACTTTCTGCAGCCTAAGTCTTGCCCTTGATCAGTGCACCCCTCTGATGTCATCCCCCCCTCAGCCCCCACCGTGCTTCTCTTCCTTGATCCTCCTCCCCTGTGAGCTCTGAAGCAAGGATTCAAATATCTTGTAGGGAGGGGTGAGGGAGGGACCAGGCTGTCTGCTGGAAGCCCTTGAAGTTCTTATCAGAAGGGAACTGCTAATGACTCTGTCTCTGGTTTATGCTAGCTCTTCCCACTTCTTTATGGCCCTTTTACTGCTCCCTTGGCCCTGCAGGTTCAGACAGGGCCGCTGTTTGTGAGAGAAGATGGCGCCAAGGGCAGAGCAAAGATGGCCCCAGGACTGAGGGGCCATACTGGTAGATATGACTTATAAGCCCAAGGCACATCTTCCCTGTGAGCAGAAAGGTCAGCTTACTGGACTCCAGGGTTCTACTGGCTCTGCCTAGGACCACACTTACCTGGCTGTATTTGGTCTCCATGCCCAGAGCTCCAGGTAGCTTCCTAGGTCCTAGATCACCTCTAACACAGTCCATGTCTCCAGTCATTGTTTTCAGGGCCCCAAAACTGAACGGCCCCAATTCCTATCGTATTATCTCCATTCCCTGGTTTGCTTGGAGGCCGGATCTGGTGTGCAGGAAACATAAGAAGGCTAACAAGGCTAAAGGCCATTTTATATAGATAACCGTTTTCACAAGTCAGTTATGGGTCCTCATTGCTGTTTTATGGACTGGGAAACGGATGTTTAAGAGGCTACGCCACGAGGCTTGGGTTTAACTCAGTTGGCGTCCTGCTTGTTTAGCATGGACAAAACCCTGGGCTCCACACTTAGTACCAGATAAAGCATAAGTGATTGGACTTATGCTTTACATTTGTAGGCCCAACCGACACCCAGAAGGTGGAAGCAGGAGAATTAGAAGTTCAAGGTCGTCCTCAGCTCACATCATAAGACCATGCTAGGATACATGAGACCTATCTCAATAATAATAATAATAACAACAACAGGGCTGGTGAGATGGCTCAGTGGGGTAAGAGCACCGATTGCTCTTCTGAAGGTCATGAGTTCAAATCCCAGCAACCCACATGGTGGCTCACAACCACCCATAATGAGATCTGACGCCCTCTTCTTGTGCATCTGAAAACAGCTACAGTGTTCTTACTATAATAAATAAATAAATAAATAAATAAAATAATAACAACAACAATAAACAGACATACCACATACACAAAAGGCAGGCACATGGTTGTAATGCTGTGTTGTCTGTGGGGAAGGATAAAGACAAGAAATAAAACCTTCACGTTGAGCACAGACACAAACTTGGAATATTTTCCACCTGAGCCCGGCCAGCTCCGTCCTGAACACAGATCCCAAGCACGCACGCTGAAGACTGGAGATCCTCCATGATCATGGCTGCAAACCATGAGGGTGGGTGTTAGCATCCAAAGGTTGTAGTGACTCATGGGCGGGTCTCAGAGACCTGTTGCCGAGCAACAGCCACCATATTCCCAGAATCCATTGGAATCGCCTTCAACCTTTACCCGGCTGTACACGTCAGCAATGATATAAATACGAGGAGCATTCCTTTCTCTCTCTCTCCCCTCTCTCTCTTTCCGCGCTACTGCCCCCTCTCCTTCTCTTAATTAAACCTCTTTACATGGAACTGTTTGGACCTAGAGTGTGGTGCTTTCTGACGAGGTTGCTGCCGCCGTTCCTAACAGTGGGGATGGTGCTACTCAAAGCCGGGGGCACATAAAGCATCAGGCCCTCTCTCTCCTAAGAAGACTGTCACTGTACCACAGAAAGACAAAATGGAAGTCAAGAGCTTCCCATCTGGGAAGCCACTCACTGGCACAAAGCTGAAAATTGACTACTTTCAACAAATGAAATTCCCAGCCAGGTGTGGTGGTACACATGCCTTTGGTTCCAGCACTCTAAGATCTGAGTTCCAGGCCAGCCTGGTCTACAAGCGGGCTCTAGGACAGCTAGGGTTACACAGAGAAACCCTGTCTCAGAAAGAAAGAACGGATGAAAGGAAAGAAGGGAGGAAGGAGAGGGAGGAAGAGAGAGAGAGAGAGAGACAGAGAGAGAGAGAGAGAGAAAGAGATAGAGACAGAGAGTGAGAGAGAGAGAGAGAGAAAGAGAGAGAGAGAGAGAGAAAGTTCCCTGGGAGCACTATCCATTTGGATACCACCCCTTCATCACTTCAAGCAGCCCTTATTTATTCCCACTTTAAAGCGAAGGGAAGGAGTTTTTAAGCAGCGACCCCCTCCCACCACCCACAAAAAGAAAACCAAAAACACTCCAGAAGAAAGAACCCTAGGGCGAAGGAACAGGACCCTGCCAGGAAGACACCCTTAGTTTTGGCTGTTTTTCTTCTTAGATGGCTAACCCTAATCTAGGGTTCCATCAGCTGAGCCCTAAGTGCCTGGCCTTGGTACCTAGGCTCCTCCTTCCAGAGCGCCCCCCCCCCGTGCTCCTAGCCCTGAGCCCCTCTCCTGAAGAGGGTAAGGCGGTGCGATGTGGGAGCCTAGGCAGAAGATGGCGAATTCCTTAACCTCAACAATGGAAGGAAGGGAAGGACAGAGGGTGGGGAGGAGGGCTTACCTTCTCTAAACCAGTGCTTCTCAGCTTTCCTGATGCTGAGACCCTTTAATACAGTTCCTTAAGTTGTGGTGGTACCCCCTCCCCAAACCATAACAGTATGTGGTTGCTACTTCATAACTGTAATTTTGCTAGTAGTATGAATCATAATGTGAATATCTGATATTCAAGACACATGACCCCTTCGGGACCCACAGGTTGAGAGAGACCCACTGCTCTAAACCTTCCTGGAGTAGCCTTTCCCATTTCTATATGGCTCTAGAAAAGGCAGCAGTTCCTCTAGCCTGGGTTTTCTGGCCTCTCCTCAGCTTCTCAGGGCAATCTCTGTTGCCCTCCTAGTCCACCCCACCCCTTCTCTCTAGTACATGGCGCGCACACACACACGCACACACACACACACACACCAAAATTGGCCGTGGTGTGATTGATGTTCTTCACACCCTCACCCAAATGGCAGGCCGCAGAGGGCAAGGCTCTGCCCTTCTGTACCACATGCAGGCCTGGCAACTACAGCATCAGGCATCCACTTTCCTTTCCTCCCACAGACTCCCTAGGAAATGGCCAGGCCTATCTTTCGAAGAACTACCATACTAAGAATGTGCAGGTCCCCCACCTGGGGTTTAAGGTGGTCATCTTTTCACCTTCACATTCAGAGGAGCGGACCCCCCCAGGGGAGACAGGAAGCCTGCTTTTGTTAGGGTAGAGAAGGCAAGACTCTAGGGTTAGGGAAGGTCACGTCAGTGAAAGATGAGCCCAGTTTGGGTGAAGCAGGTGTACGACCTTCACCAAGTGGGTGGCCGCCAGAGAAAGTGGAAATAGACTAAAGACCTCTAAAGTCCTTTCCAGCTCACAACCTCTCCCTGGGTGGTAGCGCTTTACTGTGGAGCATCTTTCTCGGTCTAGACCTCGAAAGGCGATCCAGCAGTTGGAGGTGTCCCCAGGGTGCCCTCCATGTATTCTGCACCTGGTCACCGACCTACCCCTCCCCACCTCCTGGGCAGGTAGCCGTCTGACACCTGGGCCTCTCACCTCGGTGCCTCAGGAAAGTCCTGCAGACTCCGGCCCCTCCCCGGAACGGGCACGCCCACAGGGAGGGAGCTTCCTCACCACACCTCCAGTGGCCCAGTGACTTTATTCTGGTTTACAGATCCCTGATCACCATCTGGGTTGTGAACTAAATGGAAGAGTCTTGGTTTTAACCAAGGCAGGCAGAGTTAGAACACCGAACACGTAGATTTCGAAGTCGGCAGAAAGAGGCCATCCATCCTGGCGAAAGTACCGATACCGCCGGCTAAGCTCTCGCCACCTCGCCTTCTTCACCAGTCCGGCTCCAGAATTCCTTTCCTGAAAAGCTGGGCGCACTTGTTTATGCCACTTAACCTCCCCCCGCCCCAACATCCTTTTAATGCTGGGATGACTCGTTGAGCAGGGTTTTATAGTTTCAATAATTAGTCTATCTTTTTTTTAATGCCCTAAAGTTATCTGTGAATTTTTTTTTTTTTTTTTTTTTTGAGGACGTACAGGAGGCCAGGCTCAGTGCACACCTTTGATTTTGTTTATGAAGCTAATGTTTTTGCTCAGAAAATCACAACGTTCACCCAAGGGACCCTGGGACAGTTTTGTTTTCTCCATTCAGAGTCCACAGTCTGAAGGAACTTTCTCTTCTAAAAACTCATCAAATAACAAAGTCTTCCTCAAACTCTTCCTGGGCCACGCCCGGGTCCATCGCCTCCCGTCTGACCGGCACTCGGAAGTTGTTTTCCCTAGGATCACCATTCCGAGCCTTAGCACTTCCACCTCGGTTTTTAACACTGCATTTAAATCAGAGATACCTCCTAAGCATCTTTTGTTCAGGTCCAGCATCTCTCCAATGAGCTTAGCTCAGGAGTAGCTGATTAACAATACCCACCTTCTAAAACAGTGCTCCCCCTCCCCGTAGCTAGCAAGGTTCCAGGAGGAAGTCAGGCCGAGGTGAGGTTTGAATGGGATCCCTCCCGCTCTTGTAATCAGTACAATCTCAAAATGACTCGGTTTTCTTTTCATAATCTCTCTGGAGAGTTTTGCTATACTTTATAAAGGTCCAGAAGAAGCCTTTGAAGAGCTTCAAACACACTCTAATTGTTGCCAGGTCACACTGCACCCCTCCCCTCCCCCCACCCCCAACCCCACCTCCAGTGTTCTCTTATCTAATAAAAGTACAGGAAGGGTTCACGCCCCCAGTGTGCCTTGCAACCTGGTTCTTAGCTTTTGCAAGATGAGCTGACAGGGCAAAAGTCTTATCTGAGAGATCTGAGCTTGCCGCTCCCCTCCCTGAGGGATGAGTCTCACTCAGTCTGTGGCTGCAGAGTCCGGGCTTGGCTTTCCTGCTCAGGGTTTCCTGTGAGATTGCAGGTAAATCAGCCACTGGGCCTGCAGGGCCTTCTCAGGCCTTGTTGGAGACTGGCATCCAGGTCCCACACTTGGTTGGTGTGAGAGTTGCCTCATAATCCCACTGAAAATATTACAGATAGGAGTTACAGCTTTGCGCAAGACCTGGGGGGGGGGGGGGGGCGGCGGCGGCTGTGTTTTTAATCCTAACACTCAGGACGTAAAGTCAGATGAATCTCTGAGTTCAAGGGCCATTTTGTCTATGCAGAGGTCTAGGCCAGCCAGGGCTGCACAGTGAGACTGTCTTCCATCATCCCTTCTACATTCTATTTATTAGAAGACAGCCAATAATTCCCACCTGTGGCCAAGGGATGGGAATTCCATAGGGCTTGGATGCTAAGAGCTGGGGATCATAGAAACAATCTAGGGTTGATCTTAAGGAGCGGCCATTAAAGGCTCAGCTTTGAGAGCGCCCCCTTTCCCTTCCCCCAAGACAAATTCAGGACAGAGGCCGGCATCAGTTCTCATTGGCTGCTGCTCAGCATTCACCAGCGGTTAAATATTTCCCATAATGCTCTTGTCCATAGTCTACTTCTTTCATGGCTTAAACCATATGCCAAGCACCTCTAACTAAGGATCCAAGCTCATAAAGCGTGGTCGCTGATCTGACACTGACCCCAACTGAGTAGGAAGACTATAGGGCCCAAGTGCCACAGGAGTTATGAGGATAGGCGTCACTCCACGCCCAGCGGCACCCGTACAGACCAGGAGTGAAGAAGCCAGAGCGTGGCTGGCCACTCAGGGCATCCTGAAAAAGAGGGGGAGCCGAAGATAAGAGCCACCAGGCAGGGCTGTACGTGATGAGGATGGAGAGGCAGGAATGAAGCTGGAGATGGCTCAGAAAGGCCCTCTTAGGGCGAGGTTCAGGGTTGGGGCCATATGTAAAGGTAAAGGCTATAGGCCATCAGGGGAAGATTTGAAACCAAGGCCGGACAAGGTCAGCTTGGGGTTGTGCAATGCACTCTGTGATAGCTATATGGAGTGGGAGATGAAGTGCAGGCACGGAGACCAGTTAGGCACTGTTGATGCCGAGGCAAGGGATGTCGAAAGCTATGGGAGTGGCCGTGGATGTGGGAAGGAGGGTGACGGGAGATTTTTAGGGTGTGGATTCAACAGTGTTGGGAGGATGAATGGAGTGTTGGAAGGAGAAAGGCCAGTCAAGACCTGGACCGGGTTTGTAATGCAGACTGTGAGGATCATGTGGTTATTGCCTTCCACAAAGATGTCCAGCTCCAGTGAGGGGCACAGTGGCTTTGGGTCTCTCGTTCTTTGTTACTTCACACCCAGTTTTCGCGGCATTAAGTATTGAACCCAAGTCTCC
The DNA here is from genome assembly GCA_019843815.1 of Montemys delectorum. Taxonomy (NCBI): domain Eukaryota; kingdom Metazoa; phylum Chordata; class Mammalia; order Rodentia; family Muridae; genus Montemys; species Montemys delectorum. The sequence continues at coordinate 12,167 of JADRCD010167250.1, forward strand.
TTACCTGCTGGGTAAACACTGAACTGACCAAACTACACCCAGCGCCTGGCTCGGTTCTAACCTTGTGACATTGGACAGACCTATGTGTGTGTGTGTGCATGTGGGTGGCTTAGCAAGATATAGGCAGTGATGAACTAAGACCATGAAAGATGTTAGAGTTACAACTTCTGGAGACCCTGGGCTTCCAGCTTCGTGCAGTTCAAGGGACTCTCTGGAAAAGAAGCCCAGGGACAGAGACCCCAGTGAGAGGATGTCTTCAGCTAAGGGAGGGGAACTGTGGAGAGAGCTATTGTCCCGTAGATTCCATGGCTTCACAAGTAGAATTTCTTCTCTTTTCTTCTCTCTTCTTTTCTTCTCTCTTCTTTTCTCTTTTTCCTTTTTTTAAAAGACTGTCTCACTGTCTGGGACTGCTGTGTAGACCAGGCTGGCTTTGAACTCACAGAGATGCCCCTGCCTCTGCTTCCTGAGGCCTGTACCACCACGCTCAGCCACATACATATATTTTTAACCAGCTTGGAAGTGGTTTGCTTGTGAGAGACTATAATGGGCTGAGCAGACCAAGAGAGGAAAGGCAGGGTAGATCCTCTAAAAAGAGCTTGTCAAAGCCTTCTGTTATCTGAGTGCACTAAACCCAGTCAGATGAGGGGTGGGGGGTACAGCGCCCACGCTGGCAGGTTAGAGAAAAAGGCAGGACACTAGTGATCAATGTAGAGACAATTCTGTTATGTGGAACAACATGTAGAAAGTTCTGGATTAGGCTGGAATTCTGTAGAGCAGTCTGCCCTTCCATGATGAATCCTTCAGTACCTCATGGAACACCGCCAGCCAGTGTACTACAGAATATCGAGAAACAATGAAGAGCTGGAAGGTGACGCACGCCTTTAACCTCCTCACTGGAGGAGCAGAGGCAGGCAGATCTCTCTGAGCTCAAGATGAACCTAGTTTACAGGGTGAGTTCCAGGACAGTCCAACTCTACACACAGAAACCCTCTCTCGAGTCAAAGAAAGAAAGAAAGAAAGAAAGAAAGAAAGAAAGAAAGAAAGAAAGAAAGAGAGAGAGAAACGAACAACAACGACAAATTCAAGCTCAGAAGTTGTTTAAAGTTAGCCAATGGGGCCAGGCATGGTGGTGCCCACTTTTAACCTCAGCATTTGGGAGGCAGATCTCTGAGTTTAAGGACAGCCGGATCTACCAAAGAGTTCCAGGACAGCCAGGGCTACATAGAGAAACCCTGTCTTAGGGAGAAAAAAATAGCAAACAGGGACTAGAGAGGGGGTTCAGGTACCCTGGAATTGAAGTTAAAGGAGTTCTAAGTTAAAGGTGGCACACACCTTTAATCCCAGCACTTGGGAGGCAGAGGCAGGCAGATTTCTGAGTTTGAGGCCAGCCTGGTCTACAGAGTGAGTTCTAGGACAGCCAGGACTATACAGAGAAACCTTGTCTCCAAAAACAAAAAAGTAGTTGTAAGTTGTTTTTTTTTTTTAATTATTTTTATTTTTTAAAGATTTCTTATTCTATCCGAATACACTGTAGTTGTCTTCAGACGCACCAGAAGAGAGTGTCAGATTTCATTATGGATGGTTGTAAGCCACCATGTGGTTGCTGGAATTTGAACTCAGGACCTTCAGAAGAGCAATCATTGCTCTTAACCACTGACTCATCCCTCCAGCCCCCAAGTTGTAAGTCTTTTGCAAGAGCAGCATCGGCTCTAAATTCTGAGCCATCTCTCCAGCCCTCTTCCTCATTGATTTGGATATTGTTGACATCTCCCGCTTACAAGTTCAGGCCAACTTTAAAAAGCCAGACTCTAAAACCATGAACAGGAAGCTGCTGAAAACACTCAGCTGTTTGTAGACTTATAAGGTCTTATCTAATGCATAGCACAGCCTCTCCTGCTCAACGCAATTAGCATCTGGAAGTTTTAAAATATTATCTCTTGGGGCTGGAGAGATGGCTCACTGGTTAAGAGCACTGACTGCTCTTCCTGAGGTTCTGAGTTCAATTCCCAGCAACCATGTTAGCTCACAACCAAATGGGATCCAATGCCCTCTTTTTGTGTGTCTGAAGACAGCCACAGTGTACTCAAATTCATAAAAATAAAATAAATCTTTTTTTTTTTTGGTATTTTCGAGACAGGGTTTCTCTGCATAGCCCTGGCTGTCCTGGAACTCACTCTGTAGACCAGGCTGGCCTCAAACTCAGAAATCCACCTGCCTCTGCCTTCTAAGTGCTAGGATTAAAGGCGTGCGCCACCACTGCCCGACTAAAAGAAATCTTTTAAAAAGAAGATTATCTTGAGGTTTTCAATTTAAAATATCAATGATAAATAAGCTTCTCTAACTTTCTCAGAGGAACCTCCCTTCCCCTTTGCAGCTTTGGCGTCTTCAGCATCCATATTGCTTCCCCTGTGAGGAGAAGGGAGAGGTTGGAAGAGTGGCAGGAAGTTGAGTCCAAGTTTTACTCCTCCCCTCTCTTAGGTGGGTCACGCCTGTTGGGCTACCCAAGGAAAGAACTGCTTCCGGGAAAGACTCAAAGCTATCCAGGGCAGGCTGGATGACCTGAGCTCCCAGGGTAAGGGCTGAGTGAATTGTACCTTGGAGAGGTTTCAGGCTGATGATCTTTTAGGAAAACACCCCAACCTCTGTCTTGAGCCTGCTGTGGAAGCCCTGCAGTGATTGGGCTCCCCCCTAAGTCTCCCACTCACGGTTTGGGAGGAACAGTGCTGGGCATCAAGACTTCCAAGAAACTACCATAGCTCTGGTGTGGACATGATGATTGTTTTAGTTAGGGTTTCCATTGCTGTAAAGAGACACCATGACCAAGACAACTCTTTTTTTCTTTTTTTTTTTTTTCAAGATAGGGTTTCTCTGTATAGCCCTGTCCTGGAACTCGCTCTGTAGACCAGGCTGGCCTCGAACTCAGAAATCTGCCTGCCTCTGCCTCCCAAGTGCTG
>JADRCD010167255.1:2701-13764 GCA_019843815.1 Montemys delectorum
TTTTTTTCAACTGAGACTCCCTCCTTTCAGATAACTCTAGGTTGTGTCAAGTTGATATGAAATTACCTACCAGAGGTACCAAGAGTGAGGAGCCCTCTGTTAGGAGCCCCACAAGAACCATTATGTGGTTATTCCTTTATGAGAGTTCCTGTGTGATAATCCTGTGTGATAACCCATGTGTGGGGGGAACCTGTGTGATAACCTATGTTGGTGGTACCCTGTGTGGGAAACCCTGTATGAAGAACGTTGTGTGTGAAGATCTGTGTCAAGGCCCCTTTGTGAAGACCCCTGTGTGGGTACTAAATGCATCATTTCAAAGCCACACATGTTTTCCTTGCTCAAGATGGTCTGAGAACCAGAGGTTACAAGAAGAAGTTTTGAGGGAGTGCTTGTTTTCCACTAAAATTGAGGACGGTATCAATATTTACAGAAAAGTTCAAACCAAACAAATACATAGACAAAATTTGAAAAGCATAAAGAAACTATATCTGTTCCCACTTTTTACATTTATAAAACCTCTTGGATGTTGAACCATTTTTTTGTAAGAAGACTGACAGAGACCTCAGACAGCCCCTGAACCCTCACTTCTCTCTCTTCTTCAACGTCCTCCAAGGTGAAGCTCTGCTCCCTCCTCACCTCTGCTCTACTCTACCCCACTTCCCATCTGAGCTGTGCTCCCTGATGGCCGAGCACACCCCTGACTCCGAGCTGTGCTCCCTGATGGCCGAGCACACCCCTGACTCCCTCCTCCACACCCACATACCGCATCCTCCTCACAGATCTTTGTAGCCTTCCCTAGGACCTTAGGTTCTCATGGCACTTGGCACCCCTGCCTCTCCCTTAGACACCAAACAGAACTATCATCGACACCAGCCTTCTTTTGCACGTACAACCCACCTGCTTTGCCAACAGACTTGGGCATTATCTGCCTGCCTTCCCATGTTTTTCTTCTGTGGTTTGTCCTTTAAGGAAACATTACTTTTGTTTCTGTATATTTCAATGGAAGACTCTACAGACCCAACAAAATTATTCTTTCCTTTTCTGCCCCCTCCCATCCCTACAGCATTATTGCTCTCCTTCAGCAGGTTAGTCAGTGGTCCCTAAACCTGCCCGGCATTCAGATTTATTTTTAGATCCTGTTGGACACAGAGAAATGAGATCCTTTTGATCCCAGACTCAATCTTTAGAGCTGTGGTCTTAGCCACATAAGGTCTGGAGTTCTAGGCTTTGCGCATGCTTAGCAAGACACAACTGGGCAAGTTGTAGATGGCTCTTGCGCCAAAGAGATTAGTTATTAGTAGAGGACACTTAAAGAAGTTAGCACAATGTCTTGTGTTTTATGAATACAAAAGAGCAACATCCCATCAGAATGGGCATATGGGGAATCGGGTCTTAAATTGTCCTTGAAAGAGAAAATGTATAGGTTGCATCTAACTCAGCCAGATGACATCAAAGAGGAGAAGAAGTGGTTAAGGCCAGAGGGACCAGGGGAACCTTATTCTGTGGTTTGGGATTTAAGAGTGTGCATCCACACAGGCCTTCAAACTGAGAAGAGATGCCCAATGATTGGCTGGTATTTTAGGAAGGTGACTCTGCATTAAGGGAGAGAAGTGAAGAGCACCATTGTTGGGCCCTATTTGGCCTTGGTTTGGGCCTTGAGGACAAACACAAGCCTGGTTTGATTTTTAAGACCTGTCATTCACTTGAGAATGACTCAGTACGACCTGCTGACCTGAATGAGGCTGCCTCTGCCTAGCTGCTGCTGATGTGTCAATTTCTTACAGGCCCTGTGAGATCACCCCACATCCCTCTCATCTCACCCCATACATCATCTCACCACATACCCTACCTCCATCACCCTTCCCCACCCATGTCTTCTCGCCTCACTAAAAATCCCCACCTCCTTCCTCAACCCTATATAAACAAAAGACTGACACAATAAAACGAGTTCCTGCTTTGACAGACTCCCCGGCCTGGATATGTTTGTTTCGTGCTGTGACACTTCCCATCCTGCTCAGTCCTGAGAGGCTTAGCTGGACTGGGTTCTCTCCTCTCGCCCAAAACTGACAGCAGAGAGCCAACTGGAAGAGGAACTATCTAGTAAAACTACCGTCTTGTCAGAAGTGAGGCTGTCTCTCAAGGTTTTCAGCGCAGAGATGCTGATCCAGGATGCAGTGGAGGAGGATGCTCTGGGAGATGGTGAGATGACACTGAGAAGGTGGTAAGGATGTGGGTAGGAATTTCCTAGGTGCAGCTGTAGCCAGCTTCAATGAATAAATGTTTGAACTAAGGCTGAGGATGCCCCTGAAGGACCAGTAGTGGCCTCACATCACATCTGAGTGAGATGCCATTGCTGAATGTGCTGCCCAGTCATAAAAACGTAAGAACCTCAAACGTCTTTCCTCCCTGTGGCTGTGTAGGGCTGTCATGGTTTGTATATGTTCAACTTAGGGAGTGGCACTATTAGGAGGTGTGGCCTTGTTAGAGTAGGTATGTCACAGTGGGCGTGGGCTTTAAGACCCTCATCCTAGCTGCCTGGAAGCCAGCATTCTGCTAGCAGTCTTCATATGAAGATGTAGAACTCTCAGCTCTGCCTGCACCATGCCTGCCAGGACACTGCCATGGTCCCACTTTGATGATAATGGGCTGAATCTCTGAACCTGTAAGCCAGCCCCAATTAAATGTTGTCCTTATAAGAGTTGCCTTGGTCATGGTGTCTGTTCACAGCAGTAAACTCTAACTAAGACAGCAGCAGAGGTCAGGATCTGTGGTAACTGTTTCTAGAACAGTTAAGTCATGTCTGAAAGCAAATGCAGTTCGGAGGGGCAAAGATGCTCGAGAACCGCACTTAAAATATCAAACCTCCTCATGGTAGTAAAAGACATTTCTGGGCTTTGCATAGACATTATAGTTAAAATAAGTTAAAAAAAAAAAAAGATGTTAATATGCTGTAGAAAATAAGAGGAGAAACCTGACGTTCTTCTAGAACTTTGATGAGGCAACTGACAAAGGACATCAAGGATGTCTGAAATGTGATTTCAGACAGAGTGATGTGACAGGCAGAAGATGGAAGCAAGAACTGGCGCAATAGCTTGAAAGAAGGCCAGAATGGAAGAGAGCTGAACAAGCCCCTTTCCCCTGCCAGGTGGGAGATCGTGCTTTGCCACGATTTTCTTTACTAAACAGAGAAGGGAGGCAAGGTGCTGGGAAAGACAGAGCAAAGATATCATAAAGGCCTCACACAGAGAACACTTTTGGGAAAGAGTTAGCAGAGAGCCAGTTAGGACACAAACAGCAGGAAAGCCACTGTCATGTGAAGCAGGGGGTGCATGACAGGGACACTGAAGACCTGAGGCACTGCAGTGTGAAACTGTCCTCCAAGACTGAGGTGTTACAAGATGGGTCCCAGGGTAGACAACTGGGAGGAGGAAGGAAATTAAGAGGCAAGACCTACCTTGTGAGAGTTCTTCAGATCACAAGAGGAACCTTAAGGAACAGCAGGAACAGCAGGAGTGGTACCCTGGTCTCTTTTCCTACTTTTATTTGAGATAAGTGGTTTCATTCTACTATGAAGCCCGATGAGGACAAATGTTTCTCCATAGGTCTGAAGCAATGGGGCCAACCAACAAAGGCTGAAACTCCAAAGCTATAAGCCACAGTAAGCTTCCCTTTTTATCAGTTGATACAGAGAGCTGACCAACAGATAGAGGATCGGGCCCAGGTATCAAATAGGAGCTCTGTGTATGTTAAAAACAAACAAAATCACAGAACTGAGGGGCACTGCAGAGGTATCAGCCATAAATCTGTAGGAGGGCCCCAAGAACAGGACATCTGTGGCTGAGTCCCTTACTCTGTTGGCATGTGTACTGTGGTGACTTAGGCCACAGGAGCGGCAGAGGCTCCAGGCAGGAGCCCAGCCAAGGCTAACCAACCATCCTCCTTTTTTTCCTAGAAACTTCCCAGGGTCTCAAGGTCATGGGAAGTTACAGGCTTCAAGGTCACCTGCTAACCTTTAACTCTGCTAGTATTTAACATCCATAACCTCATGTGCAAGGCCATCTTGGAGCCTACGGCCAGAGGGGTCTGGGTCACCCAGTCACAATAGGGGAAGGGCTACTTTTAAATAGAATGACACATATCACACCCCCATCTGAGATTTTTCTTCCCAGAGTTTCAGCTTCTTACCTTGGTCCAAAAGCATTACATGTGGCAAATAACTCACGTTTTAAGTGGCACACCAGGCTGGGTCCGCCATAGTTCTGTACGTATAGGGAAAATCGTGTGTGGAGATCTTGGAGCTGTGTCCCAGTATCTGGCAATCCTGGGGCTCCCTGGATGATTCTTTCCTCTCTCACCCCTGCCTAGGCCAGCGTTCAGTTGGACCTACATTATAAAACCTAATCTTAATCTGTATATCTGTAAGCAAATCCCAGGGGACTACCTGTGTTTGCAACGTAGAAGCAGAGTACCACTAGGACCACGCGCTTGGGTTTTCAGGGAGTCAGCTCTGGTTCTAAGGGCAGTATGCAGTGGGTAAGTTTCCATGCTTCTAGACTGGGGGTGAAGAAGTGATCTCCCAAGTGGGGCCATGTGACACCTACAGGATGTGATGTGCCCAGAAGACATACAGAATACCAAACCAATGACTGTGCAGGAGTGAGGGCCAGCATTGACTGTTGCTTTACTGTCCACACACTGGAGGCGCTGGCCGCTGGCCAGAGGCCTGCCTGCATGCATAGGTAAAGATCATCTGAACACTGACCAGGCTGGCACGGTTAACTCATTTACACCCAACAGTTTTAAAACAGGGAGCAGAACAGGGCTGCTGATACTGTCACCTTAAACACCATTTGCATAATCCACAATTAGCATTTTTGTCTGAATTACAAGTTGTCTTCATTTTAACTCACCATTTGGTGAAACTTTACGAGGGAAAAAAATAAAACAAAATTAGCAATTTCAAATAGCAGCTAACTAATATGAAGGATGAGAACAGTCTGTGGAAATTAAATGCCTGTTTCTAATGCACGCATAATAACGACGCCCATTTATGTCCTCTCGGTGGGCACAGTGGACTGTGAACACCCAGACAGGAGGCAGAGTTGGTGACCAAAGAGCCACCGGTGCTTATCTGTGAAGGAGGGACACTTATCGCAAGCATCCTTTGAAACACTTTCATTGAAATTGCAAATAAATTTAACTATCTGGTGATTTTAATTAGCACAAAATAACCTTTTTGTTAACAAGAAAGAAATTGATTTCAGAACAAAATAGGCCAGGTACATCTGAGAAGCCAGCAGAGTGGGGTGGCTTAGGAGAAGCATTGCCCTGCATGAGTGCAGGCCCACGGGGGCAAAATAAACATTATCTGATTGCAAAGCAGATAGGAGGGAAGCCTCCCAAGGCAGAGCGCCACTGAGTTCTTCCACTGTTTGATTTCTGGTGGTATCTTAACATCTTCTGTCCCCACAAAATGGGGTTGAGACTACTAGCCAAGGTGGGTACAGACAATCTCAGAACCCAGGACACCACAGTGGTTTTCACAGAGCATGGGCAGGAAGGATTGCAAACCTCCAGCTTTGCTAAACCCCCATGTCTAATTACGCAGGACACTTGCAACAGAAATGTTCGCCTTTGCCAGGGAACCATACCCATATCACAAGCTCTGCCCTGGACCATATTAATATGGACAGCCTTCCACCTGGATGTGTGCCTGCCCTACATCAGCTCTGCACTTTATTCTCCCACTTCCTCTGGAAACCCTCCTGTGATACAGTGTCAAGTGAGCCGCCTGTTTAATTGTAAAATGCTTCTACTAAGGTTTTAGTGTGTGTGTACACATATGTGGGTATACAAGTGTATCACGTATGCGTAAGGGGATATGTAAGTAAAGCTGTGTCTGTACATGTGCGCATGTATAACTGTGTGTGTACATCTGTGAATGAATGCATGTGTGTGTGCATGTATGTGGGTATGCATGTACGTACATGATGCGTGAGAGGATATATAAGCAAAACTGTGTGTGTGTACACATGTACACATAACTGTGTGTAAAGTAAAACTGTGTATACATGTAAGTGAATGCAGGTGTGTACATGTATGTGTGAGTGGATGTGTAAGTTAAACAGTATACATACACATGTGCCTGTATAACTATGTTTGTGTGTACATCTGTGAGTGAATGCATGTGTGTATACACTTATGAGGGTATCCATGTATGCGTGAGTAGATGCGTGAGTAAAACTGTATATAAACATGCATGTGTAGCTTGTGTATACATGTGAGTGAATGTATGTATATGTACACATGTGGGTACATATGTACATGTGCATGTATGCATGAGTGCATATGTAAGCAAAACTGTGTGTACGTGTGTACACATGTGTATGTATAATGATGTTTGTGTGTACGTCTGTGAGTGAATGAGTGTGCATGCAAATTCCTGCACACATGTGTGCTTGTTCACTGAGTCCTTACCCTGCCTGCAGTGGCAGCCTGTAACACACACCCTCTCTCTAACGGGTCTTTCTACAGATGCGAGTCAGGGGACAGTCATGCAGAAGAGTCGTCTGATAGCGCACCATGCTCTGGTGGACAACTGCAAGGTCCTTTGGATAGCTCATTTGCATGGCTCACTGGTGCACTGGACGGGTATGTAAAACATAAAAGATGATCAGAATTTCTGAAGAATGCAGCCGCCTGCCTTTGATCTAGTAACGGTGGGAAAGAGCCCACTTTGCGATGAGCTGAAGAACTAAGGAAACAGATCAGCAGTCACCTGCACACTGCCCACCCAGAAGTGCTAATTGATATAACCTGTCAGCTTTGAACAACCATTCACCAATGGACTTTCTAGCTTCTCTAAATACCTGGGACTGCACCGCCTCTTTTTTTAAAGTTTGTTCTGATGCCAGGAGACGTTGAGGAGTGGAAATGAGCTCAGTAGACAAGACTGACTATCATCTTTAAAACTGCAGGGGGGAGGGGTGGAGGTTTGCATAGCCAGGCAATTCCTCTCTCTCTCTCTCTCTCTCTCTCTCTCTCTCTCTCTCTCTCTCTCTCTCTCTCTCTCTCTTATTGTAGCAGGGTTTCACCCTGTCTTGGAACAGCTACTAGGAGCCTGTGTCTCTGAGCTCTCACATCTCTTCTTCCAAACAGAGGTGCCCTATGTATGTCTCAATAATATGTCACTCTCCACTCCCGTTCCTAACGCAGGCTACAGTGTCTATGGAGATGAGACATCTCACAAATTCCTTCAAAGGTTTCTGAAAATATGTGACTTCCAGATGTCCTTAATGAGAATACTTTGACCCAAATTCTCTTTTCTTCAGCTACTGAACCCCAGTAGTGAATACGAGAGCTAAATTCTTCTGACTGCCTATGAACACACAAAGTTACAGTTGGTAGGTAAGAAGAGGTCACAGTAAATCAAAGGAAGAGGGGGACTTGTCTACGCTGGCAGTGTTCATGGCAATCAAGTAAAGGCAGACACCAAAGAACTGAGCTGGAGAATGGGAAGAATTTGGGGGCTGTCTGTCATCCAAGGGGGTACCTGAGATGCTCATGCTGGCTGCATACCGAAAGCTTCCATCAGCATTTAGAAAGTACCAGGCTGGGACAGAAACAGCTCATCTGCATACGTGACCACTCCCACAACTTGGAATCAAAGTGGAGGTTAGATGCTAGGTGTCAGTTTGAGCTGTGACTATATCATGCTCTAGACTTCTGTCTCCGGCAGGGTGCTTTATTTTAAAATAGCTAGCAATGATGGCAGTGGTGATCGCTACTCACGAAGCTTTGAATAGACTTGAGGCAGAGTAGTTAGGAGTTGCCTGTGTTGTCTCAGTGGAAAGCTCACAAGAGTCCTAAGAAGACATGAGGCACTGTGGGAAGGTAGAAGACCCACTTCTGTGGGTGACTACTGAGATGCCGGGCATCCTCTTCCTGGGCTTCTGTGGAGACGGTGCTGCCTGGCACCCCTCCCCCGTACTACTAGCCTACTCTGCCCCTCATGGTTGCCTAAAGCACCCCTCATGCTTCACTTTGTAATTCTCCCAGACTCTCTAGTGATTTCCCTCTCTATTCCCATGTGGACAAAGTGGCAACATACTGTTTGCTCTTAAGGTCAAGTGGCACTCGTGGACATTATTTAAGTGTGCAAATGGATCATCCTAATTTAAAATGGAAATTAAGTCAAATAACAATCTATATATTCTAGAACCAAACCAGGTAATTACAAACCAAGATGAATCATACTTGAGGAGAAAAGAAACCAAAGTACAAAATAAATCACAGATATTGGCTACACACTACATGGAGTTACTAAGTGTATTTACTAAATATACTGTGTCCATCACTTGTTTGGTAGATAGACAGGAGATGAGACATTAAGTTAGCCATATTCATTAATGGGTATGTTTGTGTGTATAACTTCAAACACATGTGCTATAGAGTACATGTAGAGGTCAGAAGGCAATGTCAACTGTCAGTTCTCAGGGTCTACCTTGTTTTAGACACTCTCGAATTGTTCACTGTTCATGCTAGCTGGCCCATGGACTTCCAGATTCTCCTAGATCTACCACCCAGCTCACCCCAAGAGTGCTAGGATCTCAGGCAAGTGAGATTCCATCCCAACACAGACCCTCATACTTGTACTTTACCCCCACTGAACCATCACTTTGTTCCAGTGTTACTTGGATAAGGCAATTCAAAGCTACTTGGAAAGACTGAAGATAAGAGGTGACTGTGATCACATATGCTCCTACCCCCAGCCCCAGAACCCATTAGTAGCCAATAATTCAGTAGGGAATGGTAGGGCCCTGAGAACACCTCTGTGATTCATGATCCATAATTGCCTGTCCACAGGGCCAGTGCAGGCAGCTGCAGTTGCTATATATTCATATCTCAGCATTGGTAGCTCTTCTTCCCATCCCTTGGCTTTTACAGTCTTCCTTCCCTCCTTCCATAAGGTTCATGGAGTACTCATTTCTATTTCCTCACCAGTCTTTCCTGCTGTTGGTGGTTCTGTAACTTTACTTGACATCAATAGTTAGTTCTCATCCACATTGAGTGCAGATGTTTTAGTACAGTAACAAGGATACAGGTTTACCCATGTGTCTTAGTCAGGGTTTTTATTTTTGTACAAACATCATGACCAAGAAGCAAGTTGGGGAGGAAAGGGTTTATTCAGCTTACTTCCACATGGCTGTTGATCACCAGAGGAAGTCAGGACTGGAACTCAAGCAGGTCAGGAAGCAGGAGCTGATGCAGAGGCCATGGAGAGATGTTTCTTACTGGCTTGCTTCCTCCTGGCTTGCTCAGTCTGCTCTCTTATAGAACTCAAGACTTCCAAGCCCAGAGATGGCACCACCCCTTTGATCACTAATTGAGAAAATGCCCCACAGCTGGATCTCATGGAGGCACTTCCCCAACTGAAACTTCCTTCTCTGTGATAACTGCAGCCTGTGTCAAGTTGACACACAAAACTATCCAGTACACCATGTGTAGAGCTTGTTTGGTGAATCCTCATTCTCATTATGTTTTCTGGACAAATGTACATGGATTTCCTTACTCCCTTAGCTCAGATGGCTTTACTGAGCCTGGTATCAATATGCACATCTGGAGCCCCCATCTTCTTTATGGCAAATTTCTAGATCCCTTTGAGTGCCCAAGGGGCACACTTTTTTGTTCCCACTGATGAACACATTGGGCTTAAAAGGATCATTCCAAACCTATTGTCACAGATATCCCTGGTTAACCTCAGTGGGTCACAAAGACGCAAAGGTGGGAAATGCACTTGTAGAGAGGAGGGAAAGTTGACAACAGTTGGGGGAAATACGAAGTTAAAAAAGGGGACATATTTATGAAATTGTCAAAGAACCGGATTTAATAAAATTTATTCTTGAAATGTAAGAATGAAGAAGCAGGATCACATGTGGAGGGATAAGTCTGCTCCAGCGGTGGACGGGTGAGGTGAAGACTGTGTAACCTGTAGGTTGTGTGTTGCCAGCTCCAGAAACCAAACACCTCGGAGGAAAACAATGGGCATCTCACCAGGGCAGCCCACAGAGACATCCATCCCATGGGAACTTGCTCAGTCCTCACACTGAGCAGCCAGAGGTTTGGGGGAACCATTAGTACATTCTCATCTGCAGGGCAGCTTGACCACCTGTGGGGAAGAAACAGGAGTAGGGGTCACTGAGGAAAGCTGGTGAGCCCTCAAAGTCAGGGTCAGGAATACTGCTATTTGTAAATTCTGCAAATGTGGGAAGTTAACTACAACCCAGGGAGGCTAAACCACCATGTCACAGAGTGAAGTACAAAGGGGGAAGGATTTAGATAACGCAAGTATTGAAATATTAAAAGGTCAAACATTATTTTCCTTGTAAGACATCTAAAAAATCCAATTTCTTTTATTAGGAGACTCTTATCTCTCAACATTAAAGAGAAAGGTATATATTTTAATTAGATTTTTAATTAAATTGTAGCTATTTAATCAGGTTCTCAAAATGTTCCATAGAGACCCAAAGGTTCAGGCTCACTCTTCTCCCACAATGGCTCCAAAAGTCTCATCACTAGTCACACACTAGTGTGTGTGGTCCTGAATTTCTTGAACATGGAATGAGCAGAATTATGGCTCAGGGTACTAGATGTCAGGGCAAGGGCAAGCTCTGGATAAATTCCAAGGCTCAAGCCAAGCACAAGCAAAACCTGAAGTCTGGGGCCTGTTAAACATCCTCAGCCACTTTTTGTTGACATTATTTGATAAGAGTGTGCTCCCCTTCCGCATCTATGTAGTCAACACAGAGATAAAGTTCTCCCTCATGTGGGTTCTGAGCAGGTGAGTGAAAGACATGACATGGTGTAATAGAAACCGAACAAGACTTTTCAGAGTTCTGGGATTTCTCAGAGAATCCACCCTGACTGAGAAGGTGGATCCTGTGAATGCTCTAATCCTGTTAGCTCCAACTGGCTAGGCTACAGCCCTGTCCTCCAAATGCCACCCCCCAAAATAAAAATATACTAGTGAGTGAGGAGCCATAGCTAGGTGTCCACAAGGCCTA
>JADRCD010167263.1:458-10715 GCA_019843815.1 Montemys delectorum
GTTCTGATGATGCCAAGTGACCTTGGTTTGTGTTGTTTATTTTCTTAGGCTTGCCCCCTGCCATCTGGATATCTCTAGTGCCATCTGCCTTTGCTAAATCTGACTGGAGCCTGTCCTTCCTGTGATCTTGGTTGTGTCAGAACTCCTCAGAGTCAAGCTGTGTCTGTGATCCTGTGATTCTGGGATCCTGTGATCTTGGACTTGTTAAGTCACCTGGGAGTGGAGCTTCCTCTGGGTGTTGTGGGACTGGCTGCAGAACTTGTGCCCAAGGTCTGCTCTGGACACCAGCCCAGACAGACCTGAAGGAACCCGAGACACTGGTCTGGTGGAGTTCCTGTGTGCCTGGTCCTGATGGTCCTAGTTACTCCCAGTGTTGGGACAGATGTTAGTTCCTCCTCACCTCTGATCCTGGGTGTGTCAGAGTGCCTGGGAGTGGAGCTTCCTCTGGGTGTTGTGAGATTGGCTGAGGAGCTTGCGCCCAAGGTCTACTCTGGACAGCAGTCGGAAACTATTTTCATGTGAGTGTGTGTGTGTGTGTGTGTGTGTGTGTGTGTCTGTGTGTTGTGGCCAAGTGCATTTATTTATCTTTGTGTGCTAATTATGGTCATTCAAAAAACTTTTCTGTTGGCATATAGGTTTGCCGCATACAATTGGAGGAAAAATTCCTCAGAGACAGTCAACATAAACCACAACCTGTCCCTGACAAAGAAAATAAGAAACTTCTGTGTGGGAAGTGCAAGACTTTCGCGTGTTTCACAGCTGACATTCGAGTGGTTGAGGTGAGTGGCCCTGGGTAGTTTTTAGCACCAGTTAAATCTTAACCGTTTCCTGGAGAAATGTTTGTAGCAAGAACACTATTTCTGTTGTGGGGTTGTGAGTGTTGGCCCTGGTCCTGTATTACTATCTAAAATGCTGCTTCTATGTGGGGGCCAGGAAGGCTGATGAAGTACAAAAGGAAGGCAGGCTTGATTGAAGTACAAAACAGAATAGTGGTGCTGGCAGCGGGGAGTAGAGCGAGGACAAATTGCCCCTGCCCCAGACGTCAGGCAGGGCAGCTAAGGTTTCCAGTTTCACTGTGCAGCACGGTGAGTACTGCTCATAATTTCCGACTCATTACAACTCTTACAAAGAAATAGGCGAGAGAAATTCAAAGCTTCATACATGAAGAGATGAGAGCTGTTCAGGCTGACGGGAATGCTAATTACTCTGGTGAGGTCATTGCAGGCTTAGATGATCACACTGCACACCGTTCATGAGGACAACTGTGTGCTTTGAAAGACTGTCGCACTTAAGATTGGCTTTAACGTGTGATGCTCTGTGTCTCAGCCTCCTCAGTTCAGGGGCTACACCACCACTCTCTCCAAAAAAATAGTTTTATTTTGTTTTGTTTTGTTTTTCCAGTGCAGGTATAGAAAATGAAGGCTATGCTAGATACAAGGTTATGACTTTGATTAGTTCCAGGAACAAATAAGGATTAGGCATAAAAAAAAATCTGTAATTGATCTTAGTTTTAACAAATGTGTGACTGAGTATAAAACGGAACTGGGTTAAAGGCATTCACGAATCTTCTGAGACATCTCTGCAACTTTACTGTACATCAAAGATTATACTGAAGAAATGGTAAGGCTGTGATTTTGAAGTGTATATGGTATAGTGTAAACCTGCCAACAAATCACTGGACAAGTGGGAAAATGATATGAAATTATAAAGATGTTTTTCTTATGGCTGCATACAACATAAGCAGCAATATCTTTGTCATGACCAATGTGGGGCCATCTTTGTCAACAGGGAAAAAGAGGTTAAATATATAAAAATGATATATTCTGCTAGTGAACTCTCTCTTCCTATTTTGTTTTCTAAACTTCCTTATTGGGACAGAGAATGCTTTTAGAATGAAAACAAAACACCTTGTTTTTCAAAATATAACACTTACAGTTTAGCCTTCGACTTTTTCCCCCCTTATAACTTTTTCTTTTTGAGACAGGATCTCTATATAGGGTATCTTGAAACTCACTATGTGTCTCTGCCTCCCAAGTGCTGGGACTTAAAAGGCATGCATCATTACACATGGTCGCCTTAAAACTTTTAACTAAAGGCTGCCCTAAAAAACCTCCAGACTAAACTTGCTACCATCATTCTTGCTACCAATGGTGGGTGGCGAATGGTTGGACTACCTAGGGATGGGTATATTACTTATTTTGAGTGACATCCATTTTCTGAGTCTGATTCTTTAGATGTAAAAGGTCGTCCTTTCAGCTCCAGTTTCAAGGCTTCTTGGTCACAGGTGGTCCCTGTAGACCGTTTCCCTGGAGGGCTGGATGCTGGATGCTGGATGCTGGGTCTGCATTTCTGTCTGTAGGGTACACCCCTTTTTCTTTTTTTCTCTTTTTTTCTTGTTTTTTCAAGACAAGGTTTCTCTGTCCTGGAACTCACTCTACACCAGGCTGTCCTCGAACTCAGAAGTCTGCCTGCCTCTGCCTCCCAAGTGCTGGGATTAAAGGTGTGAGCCACCACCGCCCGGCTGTAGGGTACACTCTTAAGTCAACTCTAGGTGGGGTCTGTGGACAGTATGCCCCCTTCACACACATACCCTGTTGCTTTGGGTGGTGCCTTTCTGGCCTCTGGTGAACTTGCACTTTGTATATGAACTTCTCTTTGCTTCCGAGTTGGAAAGCTGGGTTTCCTCCCTTCTTAGACGCAAGAGGCCCAGTAAATGGATCCTAGTTGACCAGGGGAAGACTATCTATATTGTTTTGTCTTCCAACTGTAAAATAAATGAGATTCCACTCATTCTTCATTCTTGGCTATTGAATGGCTTTTATGTCGTTTTCGGACTGTCTCTAACATTGTGTGTTCCATCTCTTCCTCCTAGAAATCCCACTATACTGTACTTGGAAATGCTTTTAAGGAGCACTTTGTGTGTAAGCCACACCCTAAACCAAAGACCTATGACAGTTTTGAGAAGAAAGCAAAAATATTCTGTGCCAAACAGAACTGCAGCCACGACTGGGGAATTTTTGTGAGATACAAGACGTTCGAGATTCCAGTCATAAAAATTGAAAGTTTCGTTGTGGAAGATATTGTGAGTGGAGTTCAGAACCGGCACTCAAAGTGGAAGGACTTTCATTTTGAAAGAATACAGTTTGATCCTGCAGAAATATCCACGTGATCTCGGGCTCCTCAGACTCACACTACAGGGGGCCATGCCTTAAGTGTGGAAACGATGAGCCAATGCTTTCTTACCCAAGCTTGCTCAATCCTTTCTTACACAAGCCTGCTCTGTGTTGAATGCCAGATAACCTGACCTGTTTTTTCTAAGCTCTTTCTGTCCACACAAAGCACACACGCATAAATTGGTGCACCGAATACTTTGTTCACCAATAACTCATAGTGCTTGGTGATGGTGGGGAGGGGTTGAAAGATTTCCCTTATATACTTTCAGAACTGCCCACCAGGGAACGAGCAGCCACGCATGATGGCTGGCGTGCTGGAAGGGTTCCCATACTGCCCTCTTTGCTTGACCTGCTGTAAGCTGCTTTTCGTCCTTAGCAATCCACTGACTTAGTTCTTTTCCAGGCCACCAGACTGACCACCAGACCCACAGCACTTCTGTCCCCGGCAGACTCCTTTCCAGCTTTGGCCCTACCACCCTGTCACCCTCTGCAGATTCTCCTGGTTTCTGTCTCTTCTCGGTCTTTTCCATTGGTTTCTTGACTGATACAAATGTGATTGTAAGGTTCAATAGGCACACACATATGTACTTAAAATGATCTGTACTTTTGAGATGTAAAAGACTATAATTGATAGTTATGCTTAGTGGGAAGGTATTTCTGTTCTGTTCATTTACTATACATTTCACTCTAGTCTGTTCTTTTAACTTGGGCCATTTCCCCTTCTTGAATAGACATCTCAAACCTTGTCTGTCTGTCTGTCTCCTACCTGTTTAAGATAGGATCTCTGTACACCAGAAACTCACTATATAGACCATGCTAGCCTTGAGCTCATAGATCTCCCTGCCTCTTAAGTGCTGAAATGAAAATCTTTCACCATGCCTGGCTCTAGCTGTTTTTAATAAAGGCTGATGTTTAACATTTGAACTATTTCCAGTTCATTCCCTAATGTGGCTTTTTGTTGTTGTTTCGTTTTTTTCGAGACAGGGTTTCTCTGTGTAGCCCTGGCTGTCCTGGAACTCACTCTGTAGACCAGGCTGGCCTCGAACTCAGATATCCACCTGCCTCTGCCTCTCAAGTGCTGGGATTAAAGGCGTGCACCACCACTGACCAGCTGTTGTTTACTTTTTGAGACACTGTTCCTCTGTGTAGCCCTGGCTCTGTAGACCAGGCTGCCCTTGATCACAGAGATCTGCCAGCTCCTGCCTCCTGAGCACTGAGATTGAAGACCTGCATCACCATGCCTGGCTTGCCCTTTCTTCTTAAACATTATATATTCAAATGGCATTTCCATATTTCTTCTCAAGGTTTGCTAATGCTTCAGAGAGCTTAGTTTGGGATTCTTCAGATCAAGAGCCAAGTGTCTGAATGCTCTTCCTGCCAACAGACCAAGGTACTCTTTAGTTCAGGGTAGGAACTGTACTGGTTCTGTAGGCGGTACAGTGGTTTTTAACACATTCCTAAAACTTACTTGTAATTCACTAGGACCATTCAACGGCCTCAACAAAAATACAGAGATCTTATGACCACATAAGTCTTTTCCCAGGACATTTACATCTGAAGACTATCCCAAGACCACCCAGAGCACAGTGAGTCACCCAAACTACTCAGGTCAACCCTAGGGATGAACAGAATGGCATGGGATAGCACACCATCTCCCACCTATGCCTAGAGAAATTAACCAGCAACATAATAACTCTTTGGGGGAAAAAAAAACCTATAGGGATTAGGCTTTTAATTGATAGAATAGGTGAAAAAGATGATATGTAGTAGTTCTTGATAGTGGCTATTGGTAAAATTCTTAACTAGTGCAATAAAATGGATGAAATGAGTCTGCTGAGAGCTGACTTTCATTTCTTTTACTTACGACAGCTTTCTTTGCTGCTACAGTTTAAGAACTCTATAGCATGTGTAAGATATCTACTGGAAATTATTTGAGAAAAACTTTTAAACAATGATTTAATTAAAAATGTGTATCTTTTATGTATATGTCTGCATATCCATATGCACGCTAGAAGAGGGCACAAGGTTCTCTCTGACTATAGTTATAGGTGGTTTTATGCTGCTATGTGGGTGCTGGGATTTGAACTCAGGACCTCTGAGTCCTTAGGACTGGAAGAGCAGCCAGTGCTCTTAACTGCTGAGCCATCTCTCCAGCCTTGACAATGATAATTTAGTTGATGTGAAATAGTCCTTTTTTTTTTTTTTTTTTTGCCAATGGGGAAAAACAGACTAAAGCTGAGAACAAATGACAATTTGAGTTGTATGTGGACGTAAGCCACTGCCGAGTATGCCCTGGGTTAGTAAGCACTGAGTGAATAGAACAGGTCGCTTTTGAGAGATGGGAGAATGCTGGGCTCCGGACTTCCTGATGGAAGTTGCATCTAGAATCTCCCATGAGCACATCACTGGCTCCCACTTGAGTCCTCACAGGTTGCCATCCGTGTGTCCTTTTTGAAGCTCAGATATAGCTTGTTCCGTGCCACAGCTCCTGCTGTTTTGTGGTCAGTACTGGTATCATGGCATTTCCATCCTGACCTGGAGCTTTCAGTCAAAGGTTGCTGGACTCCTGACTCCTTCAGGTAACAAGCCAACCAGATGCCAGTATTTCTGCACGCATGTCTTGTGGGATGGTGTGGTGAGGTCCCCTGGGGGATGCACTGAGTGGCCAGGGAGACTTTAGTACCCCTTTCCATCTTTACAGCACACGGGTCACAGTATTGCATCCATCATATTAATATCCACTTGAGCCAGTGGTTCCTGAAACACTTTGGTTCATTGGACCTTGTTAATTAGCATCCTGTATAAAACCACAAACAGGGATCTGGCTGGAATATCAACTAGACAGGTAGAATCAAAGTGAACTGTAAACTTCTGGATCATGCCAGTAACTGTTTTAATACACCATAAAATATAACTACTACCTCACTTTACAAATCTGTGTTTAATAAACAGGTACAGGCTTGTTGGGTGCAAACTTTTAAAATTCCTAATAAAAAGGCCAGCTGTGATTATCCTTGTTTATGGCAATTTGACTAAGAGAACAGAAATTAGTTGAATGTTAAATCACATTGGTGCTTACAACATTTAACAACTTCCTAAAGAGCCAGTGGAACCACAGTTCCTGTTTTCACAAGCAATGCTGTTTCATTCCTACATAACCCATGGGCTGCTCCACATCATCTTAACTGAAGGTACTCTCCTTTGAACACTTGGTCTCCAGAAAGTGGTACTGTTGGGGAAGGTTGTAGAACCTGTAAGAGATGGAGCGTCTTTGGAGGAAGTGTGTAACTGGGAATGGATCTAGAGGCTTTATAGCTGGTTCCTCTTCCTGTTCAGTCAGCTTCCTAAGAGTAGATGCAATGTGACTAGCTAGCCTTCCACTCCAGTCACCACGCCTTTCCTGCTGGCTACCAAGTTCTCTCCACCAGGCTGAACAATGTTGGTTCTGGAAGTCTACACCAATATAAACCCTTCTTCGTGAAGTTGCTTTGTCAGGATATATTCCCACAGCAACAGACAAGTAGCTCAGACGCTAACACAGTCCTGAGGGAGAGAGAGGCAGTGCCAAAGTTAAGATTCTTCATTGATGAGGAGGTAGTCCTACTGTCAGATGTTTGCAATGACAAATGATTAACTGCCACCAAACAGCTGACGGCAGCCATAACTCTGACCCATGGAGGGACTCAGAATGGGAGATATAAACAGATGCTGTTTCAGAGGCCATTAGATCGTGAGCTGAGAGGGGAGAGAGAACGGGTAAGCAGCCTGCAGTAAATCACTAGAACCAATTAAGCCCGAGGCCGTGATGTGGTTATTCTTTAGTTACATGGACCAGTTTACTTTTTCTTTTGCTTCAGCCATACTGTATGCTTTTAACACCCCCAAGACTGACATGACTAACATATTCTTCCTTTATATAGTCTTTTCTATGAAACACAAAAACATTATATGTATACATACACACACACACACACACACACACACACACACACACACACAATTGAGAAGGTAAGTGTACTTTGTTGCTGTGTTAAGAAAATTTGCCATTTAGGTCACTGTGGATGCCAAGGGATGCCTGTTGTTTAGGAAGGAGAAGGCAGTTATGGACTTGGAAAATCAAACACAGAGGAAGTATCCACCCCTTTTACAAGAAGAAGTAAGGGATGTGGAGGAGGTGGCCCAGCACCACCTTGAGAACTCAAGTAAAAGGCTCTACAGGGGCTGGAAAAATGGCTCAGTGGTTAAGAGCACTGGTTGCTCTTCCAGAGGTCCTGAGTTCAATTCCCAGCAACCACATGGTGGCTCACAACCATGTGTAATGGGATCTGATGCCTTCTTCTGGTGTGTCTGAAGACTACAACAATGTACTCACATACATAAAATAAATAAATAAATCTTTTTTAAAAAGACTGTACAGTCTAATTTTGGGCCAGCATTGGACACTGGCCAATGCTGAAGCACAAAGAACAAAGGACACATTAGCTAGGAGTGGAGAGTAGAAGACGCTTGCTCCAGAGGCATGGCCACACAAAACTTCCCTCACACAAAACTGGAGTCTGCTCCACCTGCTACTACAAAACCCCACTGAAGAGAGAGCCTAAGCATAGATATTTCTGGAGGCCAAGGAGGCCAAGATCAAACAGCCCCGCCCCCCAAAACTGCCAGCCAAGAATACTGATCCTGGCATAGCAGTTCTTCAAAACTGAAGAAAGGATAAAGGCTTTCTCAAGTACAAGACGAGGGAGCCGTCCTTAACAGATCCACCACAGGCAGCTCCTCAAGCCGAAGCTAGAAACAAGAAAAGACACAAAAGCATAAAACTCGCAGGGCAAGTACGTACACATCCAACGAGAATGCTACGGGCGGGATGCAAATCTCCCAGCCATTTACTTCCACACCATTAAAATGAAAATCACAACCATAAGTTATTAGATACACAGTATAGAAACAAGTAAAGCAATTCATTAAAATACAAAATATGGGAGGAAGGCCAAGTGTTCATATGTGCACCTAGCTTGTAAAACAGCCTATGATATCACATGACTCCTGGTGGCTCACCAACATCACAACTCCAAACCTCCACTAGACAAGACAGAAGACCTCACTAAAGAACATCACCGGCACATACAGGAAGGGGCCTGGAGGGACAACCATAGCCAGGATGTGGAAGTCAGTCCTCACTTACCAGTAACAGGAGGCATTTTAGAAATGTGCAAAAAATGTGAAAATACTATGCTCCTGAACAACTAATGAGCCAAAGGGGAAATTAAGAAAATTAAATTCCATGCAGTGAAAGAATTAAAGTCATTAACATGTTTGTACTAACACCATGATCTGCAGATTCAATCCAATCCTAAGAAATTCCCAATGCTATTTTTTTCCCAAGAAACAAAAGCCACTTTACTGTGTACACAGATCCAAAGGACTCCAAACAACCATAGATATGCCGAGAAGGAAAACAAAACAAATTATTACCATTATTAAACTTCAAAATGTATTACAAAGACACAGCAATGAAAACAGCATTCTGCTAACATAAGAAGAGATGCAGAAGCCAATGGAAAAGAACAGAGACCGTAGAAGTAGACCTACACAGGTGTGATTAGGACTTGATAAGGAAGCCAGGACACACAATGAATGGAGAAGAGATGTCTCTTCAATAAATGCTGTTGGAAAAACTGGATGGCCACTGCAAAGGAACGAAGCTGGACCCTTATCTCACACTATATAAAACTCAACTCAAAATAGACTGAAGACTTAAGCATATGACCTCACTCCAAGAAAGGATTAGATAAACTCAAAGGAAATGCTATGATATTGTTTATAGTTATCTCTTCTGCAACAAAAAAGGAAAACAGGCCCATCAGACTGCTTCCAAATAAAAGTTTTCTAGCCATGGAATTAGTCAAAAGTTAGACAAACTACAAGATCAGAGAAAATATTTGATAAATACTTACTATCTAGAGTACATGGTATTAAAGTTCAGCAACAACATAAATAATTCAATTAAAGAACGGACAAAAGACTGGAACAGACATTTTTCAAAACAAGTCACAAAAGTGAACAACACACATACACAAATATACTCAACATCATTAATCATAAGGGAGCTGCAAATAAAACCATAGTTAAAACCGTATCAAAAAAAATAAAGCTTAGTACTGGGGAGAGTATGGGAGAGGGGATGCGCACACAGTTGGAGGTCACATATATGTACATGTAAAGACACTAAGGAAAACAGTATGAGGCCCTCCAGAAACTCACAAAGGATATTATGATGACCCAGAAATTCCACTTCTAGGTATGCATCCAAAGGCATTAAACCAGTATGTGGAGGAAACACCTGTATCGACATTCATTTCAGTACTACTCACAAAAGCTAAGGTAGGATCTGCCTAGTTGTCTCTCCATGGCTGAAGCAGTAAAGAAAATATAGGGTACATGTGTGTACACATAAATATATTATTCGTGGCAACAGGGACATTGTGTTACATGGAAAAAGTCATGCACAAAAGAAAAACAACTGCACAATCTCACTATGTCTACAGATAAATGCACGAGGCAGTAGTTAGAAGGGGCTGAGAGGACACTGTTGCTAAGGAAGCAGTGAAGAGTCAGCTATGGCATGAATGGAGAAAATACTACAAGCTGTACATGAAAACATGGAAGAACGTGGGATTTCATTCAGGAGGAGGAAGCCTAGGAGCTCTGTGGTACAGCATGGCGATTGCTGTTGAAACCTCTACATCCTATATTCTTTGAAAAATATATTCTTGGAAGTATTTTCACCACAAAAAGTAAGAATGTGAGGCTCAATTTAGCTATTCTATGATGTTTATATATTAAAAAAAAAGTACAAAGTAAATACAATTTGTATATTTTAGTTAAAAAAAAATTAAGAGACACAGTCGTGTGGTGGTGGGGCACACTTTTAATCTGGCACTTGGGAGGCAGGTGGATCTCTATGAGTTCGAGATCAGTCTGGCTGACAGAGTGAGTTCTAAGACAGCCAAGGCTACACAGAAAGACCCAGTCTCAAAAAACAAAACAAAACAAAAAAAACCCCAAAACAACAACAACAACA
>JADRCD010167266.1:0-24893 GCA_019843815.1 Montemys delectorum
CAGACTGGCCTCGACCCCAAAACTCCGCCTGTCTCTGCCCCCCAAGTGCTGGGGGCATCTTTTCTTAAACAACAAAAGGAGACAGAGGAAAGCAGTGGGTTGCCCGGGGCGGGGGAGGGGGGTGCACCGTCCAGTTGCAGCCTGCCCGATGTACCCAGCCTCTTGCCTTGTAGATGCTGCTCCACCTCTTCAGCGATGCCAACTACAACCTGCTGGGCTTTAATGCCTCCTTCCGCTTCTCCCTGTGTCCCGGAGGCTGCCAGAGCCATGGGCAGTGCAAGTCTCCAGGAGTGTGTGTCTGCGAGCCAGGCTGGGGCGGTCCAGACTGTGGCCTGCAGGAGTGCTCAGCCTACTGTGGCAGCCATGGCACCTGTGCCTCGGTGAGCTGTCTCCCACTGAGCTCCCCTGGGGTCCTGATCTGTCACCATACCTGACATGCCTGACCCTCCCCTCCCTGCATCTGTGGGAGCCAGTCCCCTCTCCTTCCAGGTCCCCCCACCCCAACACCTGTGACTTTATCCCAAGCCCACCTCCACTTGCTCCTGTCCCTTTGGGACCTCACTTCTAGCTCTATCCTCATGTCTAGCCCACCTTCCCCTAGGGGCAGTGGCCCATGTTCTCCTTCAGGCTGAGGTCCTACTCCCACCTGGCTGTTCGTTTGGCCTTGGGTCCCTGCCATGGTGGTTTTTGAGACAGGGTCTCATTTTGTAACTATGGTGACCTCCTCCCTCAGCCTCCTGGGTGCTGGGGTTACTGACGTGTGTCACCACACCTGGCTCCCTGCCATGACTTCCGTCCTTTCATCCCTGACCTCTCAGCTCTGCACCCCCACCTTGGGCTCTGTATTATGTTTGGACCCCCTTTACCTCAGTCTCCCAAGTCGGAGCTCACCCAGCCCAGGGGGAACATAGGCCTCACTAATATGTCCTCTTCTGTCTGTCCTGGCCTTTTCTGTGGGTCTGTCTGCTCTGCCCCACGTCTTTCTCCCTTGGGTTGTTGTACCTTTGTGTCTCCTATTCCTGTCCTGTGTCCCCATGCTTGTCCCCTGTTTTCTCTCTGTTCCTTTGAACATTCCCTTCTTGTCTTTCTTTTTCTATCCTGTCTGTCTTGGCTCTGCTTCTTTCTGAAACAGAGATATGTTCTACGTCCCATATCTCTTTTTCTCTCTCTTCCCCTTTGTCCCCATCCTCCCAGACCCTGGGACCATGCCGCTGTGAACCTGGATTCCTGGGACGAGCCTGTGACCTGCACTTGTGGGAGAACCAGGGGGCTGGTTGGTGGCACAGTGTGAGTGCTGGGGACCCTGCCTTCTCTGCCCGAATTGGGGCAGCTGGTGCCTTCCTGTCCCCACCAGGGCTGCTGGCTGTCTTTGGAGGTAAGCAGATGGGGAAAGGGTGAGCTTGGAGGGTCTGGAGGCCTGTCAGCCTGTGACAAGGGTTTGAGAGCATTCACTTCATCTGCAGGTCAGGACCTTAACAAGGCCCTGGGTGATCTTGTCCTGTACAACTTCTCCACGAATACCTGGGAGTCCTGGGATCTGACGCCTGCTCCGGTATGGGCCCTCTGCCCTAGCTCGGGGCCTGCCCACTCATGACCCCCATCACCCTGCCACCCCCAAACCAGAAAACTGCATCTGGACACCTGCTTCTCCCTGTCTCTGTCTTTACTCATTCTGAGCTTCTCTGTCTTGCCCACGCCGCACCCCCGTCTTTCTAGATGCTCTTATCCATCCTCCCTCTCCCCATTTGTCCCCTCTTCTCTTTCCTTCCTTGTCTTCCTCTTTTCCTCAGCCAGCTTCCCTCCTTCTTTCTTTCCTTCCCTCCCTCTCTTCCATTTTTTTCAGACAGGGTCTCTAGACAGCCCAGAGTGGCCTTGAACCCCCGGCTTTCCTGCTCCTTCTGTGTTGTCTTGTAGACATGTCCTACCATACCCAGTTTGCATGTCTCTTTCCCTCTGCCTCTTTTCTCTGACTGACGGCTTGGTCTCCATTCCCTTAGTTGTTTCTCTTGTTCCCTTCCGTTTCTGTCTTCCTGTCCCTCACTCTCTCACTGTGTTTCTCTGTGTCACTGTCTCTGTTTTTATTCTCATGTCTCATGTCTGCCCTTCCTTCCTTCCTTCCTTCCTTCCTTCCTTCCTTCCTTTTATTTTGAGTTAAGGACTTAGGCTGATATGGATCTCAATCTATAGCCCAGGCTGGCTTGAATTCACGGTAGTCTTCCTGTCTCAGCCTCCCAAGTGTTGAGATTAGAACGGCATGCCAGCAGACCTGGCTTTCTGTCTTGTTTTTTCCTGTCTGCTTGAAGCAAGGTCTCACGTAACCTAATCTGGTCTCAGGTTCACTACATGGCCCAGGCTGGCCTTGCACTCCTGATCCTCCCGCCCCATCTCTGCCTCTCAAGTCCTGGAACTCCAGAGCCGCATCTCCCCAGTTGGCTTGTCTTCTATTCCCTCTCTGCATGTCTGCTTTTCTGTCTTTGCATTTCCCTGCTCTGGTCCTCTCCAGTGTGTCACCATCTGTCTCCTTGTCTTCCCCACAGGCTGCCCGTCATTCCCACGTGGCTGTGGCCTGGGCTGGCTTCCTGGTGTTGATGGGTGGTGAGCTGGCCAATGGCTTGCTTACCAATGATGTGTGGGCCTTTAGCCCCCTGGGCGGAGGCCACTGGGAGCTCCTAGCACCACCTGCTTCCAGTTCTTCTGGGCCCCCGGGGCTGGCGGGCCATGCAGCTGCTCTGGTGGATGACATCTGGCTGTATGTGTCTGGTGGCCGCACTCAGCATGACCTCTTTTCTTCTGGCCTCTTCCGGTTCCGCCTGGACCACACCAGTAGGGGATATTGGGAGCAGGTGATCCCAGCAGGTGGGCGGCCCCCTGCCGCCACTGGCCACTCTATGGTGTTCCATGCCCCCTCTCGTACTCTGCTGGTCCATGGTGGACACCGGCCTTCCACTGCTCGGTGAGTAACACGTCCTATACTCCTGTTCTGAGCCACAGCAGCCCAGGACTGTGTGACCTCAATCTTTAGAAGTCTTTGCTCATTGACACTCTCCTGGGTTCAGGTGGTTACCTCTGTCACAGGATCTAACATGCATCTACTCCCTCACCAGCGCGGCAGATAGCTCTCTGATCCTTTCTTTACTCAGTCTCTGACTAGTCACTTCGCCCACACTTCCACTTGTCCTTCAGATCTTGCCAGATTATGCAAGATGCCAGATCCTGCTCAGACCTGGGTCCTGCCCACAGTGAATGTCCAGTCAGAATGGGGTATAGACATGGTCATGGCCAGTCTCCATCCTGGGTGAAGCTAGAGGGCAGAAGGAAGCCCTCCTTGCCCTGGGCCCCTGGCCTGTCTCTTCCCTGTAGGTTTTCTGTGCGGGTGAATTCCACTGAACTCTTCCACGTGGATCGGCGTGTCTGGACCACACTGAAGGGCCGGGATGGGCTCCAGGGTCCACGGGAGAGAGCCTTCCACACTGCCAGCGTTCTAGGAAACTACATGGTGGTCTATGGTGAGGTTTCCCTAGATCCTGTCTGCCTTCCAGGGGCCTGAGCCCACCCTGAGCTGAAACTGAGCCTGGACAGCCCTACCTTGCCTGAGCCCACCCGGAGATGAGACTCAGCCTGGGTCTCTTGCCAGCGGTGCCTTTTCCTCTTGTCCCAGGGGGCAATGTGCATACCCATTACCAGGAGGAAAAGTGCTATGAAGATGGCATCTTCTTCTATCACCTTGGCTGCCACCAGTGGGTGTCAGGGGCCGAGCTTGCCCCGCCAGGAACCCCTGAGGGTGAGTCTCTTCTGTTTTCCTGAGGGCTTTTGAAGACCTCTGAGGTTTAGCAGGAGATGCCTCAGTCATTACCTTGGTGGGCGAGGCATCCTGTTGGAATGGCCTCTGGAGGGCTTGGGCGAGGACAAAGCAGGGGCCCAGGAACCAGATGTAGGAGCACTGAACCTGGGTTCTACTTTTTATTTTTAAATGCACATGTGTGTGAGTGTGTGTGTGTGCGCGCGCGCACACATGTGGAAGCCAGAGGACAACCTCAGGTATCAGCCTCAGGGATACTGTTCACCTTGTTTGAGTCAGGGTCTCTTAGCCAGCTAGTCTGGCTAGCTAGTGAACCCTAGGCTTCTCCTGGCCCCACCTCTCCAGTGCTGGGATGATAGACATGCTGCCACGTCTGGCGTTTCTGTGACAGTTCTGGGTATGGAACTCCAGCCCTGATGCTGTGGGGTATGCACTTTACCAATGGAGCCCCCTTCCCAGCCCCAGAACCTTGGTTCTCATTGGAAGCTTACCAGTTTGTAGCTGCCCTAAGAAGCAGTGACTTCATGGTCCTAGTGGATGAGAGGTAGAACCAACGGCTGGAGAGATGGCTCAGTGGTTAAGAGCACTGACTGCTCTTCCAGAGGTCCTGAGTTCAATTCCCAGCAACCACATGGTGGCTAACAACCGTCTGTAATGAGATCCGACGCCCTTTTCTGGTGTGTCTACAGTGTACTCATACAAATAAAATTATTTAAAAAAACCAAAACACCAAAAAACCCAAGAGGTAGAACCAAGATGGCTACCTTCAGGCAGGCGTCTATCAGAGTCGTGACTTCACATCAGCACTTTATCCTCCGCATCCATGGGGTGGGGCTCTGATGTGGCTGTGCAGCCGGGCTGTTGTGAAAGAAGTTGAATGAATGCATGATGGGTAGATAGCATGGAGGACTTTACTTCAGCATACTGTCTTCTTCCAGGGTTGTTCTTTAAAAAAATTTTTTTTTTTCTGGGAAGTGGTGCATCACGCCTTTAATCCCAGTCTTCAGGAGGCAGAGGCAGGCGGATTTCTGAGTTCTAGACTAGCTTGATCTACAGAGTGAGTTTCAGAGCAGAGCAGCTAGGGCTATACAGAGAAACCCCGGCTTGAAAAACAAAAAAAATTTTTAAAAAAGTGATTTTTTCCCCCCCTAGGCCAGAAAGATTGCTCAGTGGTTAAGTACTTGTTATGTAACCTGAGGACTTGAGCTCAGATCCCAGGTGCTCATGTAAATGCCAGACATGGCCACACATGTATGTAACTCCAGTGTTGGGGGATAGAGGTAGGTGGAACTTGCTGGCCAGCTATGCTCACCAAAACAGCTTAGTGAGGGATTTTCCCTCAAAGCATGAGATGGAGAACGTCCTCCTTAGGCCTCCGCATGTGCACACATGGCTGTGTATAATGTGCACCATACACCACACACGTGAAATAGTGAAGTAAATTAGAAAAGACTGCAATCGTTTGACAGGCATGGTATATACACTATATCCCCAAGACTTGGTAGGTGGAAGCCGGATACAGAGCCTACATCTAGACAGGACTACATGCAATGAGTCTATCTCAAAGTCCAACAAAAGGGCAGGAGCATGGCTTGGTGGTCAAGCCCTTGCTTAGAGTCTACCAGAGAGGGATTGGGGGTGTGGCTCACTGGTGGCACTTGCCTAGCATGTGCAAGGCCTTGGATTAGATCTTTAGCATTGCAAAAATACATGCGTACATACACATGTACAAATTTCCGATTTCTTGGGCTAAGACCCGTGTGCTTACAAAGTATAGGGGTCAGTAGGAAGTCAGGGAAGCCATGATTCACTTTCTATAAGCAGAAAGGGGGGTTTCTTGGTTTGCTTTTGGTGAAAGTACCAGGCTGGGTTGGACCTAAGTGCTTGGTATGGATGGCCTTGGCCACTTCTCTCCCCAGTTCCCAGCTGGACCCCTCTCTCCTACTTGTTTGTCGGTTTCTGTTTGTCTTGTTTTGTGCGTGCTTGTGCACACGGGCCCAAGCCAGAGTGTGTGTGCCTGTGCACATGGGCCCAAGCCAGAGTGTGTGTGCCTGGGCACATGGGCCCAAGCCAGAGTGTGCATGCCTGGGCACATGGGCCCAAGCCAGTGTGTGCGTGCCTGGGCACATGGGCCCAAGCCAGAGTGTGTGGAGAGCCCGACAACTTGCAGGAGTCAGTTCTCTCCTTCCACCATGTGGGTCCCAGGGATTGAACTCTAGTTGTCAGACTTGGTGGCAGGTACTTTTCCATGATGGACCGTCTCGCTGGCCTCATGCTTGCCTTTTGTAGGTGTCACAAACCACTGTTGAATTGTATCTACTCACTTCACATTCTCAGAGGGGCTGAATTTGAGCCCAGCCTGTGGCTACAGCTTGAGATCTTCTCTCTCCCTCCTCCCCCCCTCCCTTGTCCCCTTCCTTCCTCCTCCCTGCCCTCCCACCTCTCTCTGAGCTGGTTCTGTTTAAGGCAAAGAAACCAAGACTTGGCAAAGTTGAGTCTCCTGCTCAAAGCCATGCTGCTCATAACTGATGTATGATTTGAATCCGTGTCTGTCACTAAGATCATGCTTTGTTTGAGATGATTTGAGCAGGGGCACTGGGCCTCTGAGATAATTGAGGAAATAAGCAAGTATAGAGCCAGGCAGGTCGGGAGGATTTCCTTGGCTAGGTAGGGAATAAGCAATAAGCCGGCTAGACTTGGGGAAGGGTGGGAGCCAGGAGGGCAGAAGCTGGGGACGGTCTGATGATGTGACTGTATTCTAGGCCGAGCAGCGCCTCCTAGTGGTCGTTACTCACATGTGGCAGCTGTTCTTGGTGGCAGTGTCCTCCTGGTGGCTGGGGGATATAGTGGCCGGCCTCGTGGGGACTTGATGGCCTACAAGGTGCCCCCCTTCGTGTTTCAGGCACCTGCCCTGGATGTGAGCACTGGGGTGATGGGGAGGGGGTGGCTGTGGGTGGAGGCAGCATGGTCTCTGCAAGTGAGGGGTGATTGGAGAGAAGTGGGCAGAGTACGGGGTTCTCCAGGGCTGAGGGAGGAGTGGGGTGGGGCCCTCAAGGTGCCGAGCATTTGCGGTTAACTGGGGCAGTCACAGGGAGCCAGCCTTGGCGGATGCTCCTGGTCTTGAGAGCAGTGTCCTGTCATGTGTTGTATGTTTCTGCAGTACCACCTGGACTATTGTTCCATGTACACAGACCACAGCGTCTGCTCCCGAGACCCGGAATGTAGCTGGTGTCAGGGCGCTTGCCAAGCTGCACCCCCTCCTGGGACTTCCTCAGGAGCTGTGAGTGATTACCCCAGGCCGTCCATCCATTAGCTCAGAGACCTGCCTTTAAGTCCCCCTGCCTAAGTGATCAGCCATCCAAGATCCTCATTCCTGCCTCCTTACTGTCACCAACCCAGAGCCTATACCTCTTCTAACACCCGAGTCTCTTTGAGTGTAGGACCCTGTCCCTGGATTCCTGAGACCTTGTTCTTGAGTTCCTATAGACAAACCCTGCTGTTTCCTGATGGCCACTAGGCTGCCCCTCCCCAGACCGTGTATCCACAGCTCTTGTCAGATCTCCCGAGGCCCAGAGGACAGTGTATATTGACTCTTCCTTACAGTGTCCAGCGGCCAGCTGCCTGGGCCTAGGCCGCCTACTCAGTGACTGCCAAGCATGCCTGGCCTTCAGCAGCCCCACAGCTCCTCCGAGGGGACCTGGTGCCCTAGGTTGGTGTGTGCACAACGAGAGCTGCCTTCCTCGGCCTGGTGAGTGGCAAGCGGCCATGGGGGCGGGGGTCAGAATACCTCATACTGACCCTCCAGCCTCCCCATACCCCTGTCTTCTCAGAGCAGGCCCGCTGCCGAGGGGAGCAGATCTCAGGCACCGTGGGCTGGTGGGGGCCAGCACCTGTCTTCGTCACGTCCCTGGAGGCTTGTGTCACCCAGAGCTTCCTCCCTGGCCTGCACCTGCTCACTTTCCAGCAGCCCCCCAACGCCTCTCAGCCTGACAAGGTGGGGCCACATGGACCTGGGGATGGAGTGGACACTTACAGACCTAGGGTTGCTTCTTTTTTTTTTTTTTTTTTTGTCCTTCACCCGAGACAGGGTTTCTCTGTATAGCCCTGGCTATCCTGGAACTCACTCTGTAGACCTTGAACTCAGAACTCCGCCTGCCTCTGCTGCCTCCCTAGTGCTGGGATTAAAGGCGTGCGCCACCACACTCAGGGTGGGTTGCTTCCTTTCAAATGAGTCTTTCTTGGGGACAATACTGGGATGGAACCTGGGGCTTTGTGCATGGTAAGTGTGCATGCTCCCCGCCCCAAGCTGAGCTGTACCCTAGCCCTCACTGGGACTCTTCAGGCAGGCGCTCAGCTGCTGAGTTAGAGTAAGGGAGTTCTTTTACTTCTTATTTTGAGACAGGGTCTCCTAAGGTTCCCAGGCCTGTCTAGCACCCGATCTGTTCCAAATAGACCTCACATTTATCTTTCTCCCTGGCCTACCCCTGTAGGCAAAATGGTAATCCCATGCCATGAGGCACTATAAAATTTTTTTTTTTAAATCTGGGTGAAATAACGCATAAGATCAAAAGGTCATAGAACAGGCTGGGCGTAGTGGCACACACCTTTAATCACAGCCCTTGGCAATCAGAGGCAGGTGGATCTCTGTGAGTTCAAGGCCAGCCTGGTCTACACAGTGAGTTCCCAGAGCTGTATAGACCAACCTTTTCTCAAAACAAACAAAACAAAAAAGATTGTAGGACAATACTTCTGTCATTCCTGAATCAAGTCTAGATTTATTCACTTGCCCCCGTCTTCCTCTTCCCCGAGCCCTTGGCCACGGATTTACCAGCTGTGGGCATTCGATGGACACAGGCAGGTAATCTGCCTGCCGTGTCCAGTTTCTTTCACTTAGCGCAGTGTCTGCGGGGCTTCTTTGGGCTGTGAGTGCACTTGGAAATAGATTTCAGGCTGGATGTGGTCCCAGCCCTCGAGAGGCTAAAGCAGGAGAGGAGAGTCTTGAAATCCAAGTCACCTTATAGTGAGAATCTGTCTCGGAAACAGAACGAAAAATCCAAAGAGCTTCATTGCACCACGGTGGAGAAGGCGTGGTGGCCGGGATGTGAGGCAGCCAGGAAGCAGAGAGCTGAATCCTGGTGCTCAGCTTGCTTTCCTGGCTTTATTCTGGTACCACTCACTTTTCGAGTGGGTCTTTCCACCTCAGTTCCCTCATTCGAGCGATTCCCTCACATACGTGCTCTTAGGTTTGTCTCCTATTGGTTCTGAGTCTCGTCAGGTTGATTGTCAAGTTAACTGGCACAATAAACTTTGCAACTCTCCTGCCTCTCCCCCGCCACCCGAGTACTGGCATTAAAGGCACGTGTACCACGCTCAGCCTACTTTGTCTCAGTATATCCAAGCACGCTTGTGAGAGACAGCACATAGGAAATGCCTTTGCTCTTCTCGTTAGTTGGTATTGTTTTTGAGACTGGTGCTGATAGCCTAGGCTCAAGTGATCCTCCCTTGTCTGCCTCCTGGGTAACTGATCCTGTAAAGCACACATTCCTCTGTGCTCCTCTTCTCTCTCTGAAAGAGGCTGTCTGTCTCAGTGCAGCTGAGATTGGCCTCAGATTCCTGCCAGGCCTTCTTCTATCTCCTGAGTACCCGAGTTACAAGCCTCTGCCACTGCGCCATCCTGCCCTTCTTATTTGAACAGTTATATAATACTTCATTTACATTTAAATGTGATACTGCTGTGGATTTATTTAGTTACTTATTTTTGGAGATAAGGCTTGGCGCTGTAGCCCAGGCTGGCCTCTATCCTGCATAAACTTCCCAAGTGCTAGGTTCTTATTTTGAGACAGGGTCAACAAGTCCAGGTCCTCTAAGTTACATAAATAGTGTCCAGGGGTGAATAATTGGGTTGTTCTGTTTGTTATTACAGAATCACACTCTAGCAAGCAAGTAAATCTTGCACTGTGTGATCATTGGGAATCTTGGGCCTAGCTTTGGAAGGGCATGCTAGGAAAGAAGGGAGCTGCTGCAGACGAAGATGCCAAAGGCTCCAATCTTCAAGCCTAAAAGACATTTTTTTTTTTTTTTTTTTGTAGCCCTGGCTGTCCTGGAACTCATTCTGTAGACCAGGCTGGCCTCGAACTCATAGCTGACTGCCTCCTTCTGCCTCTCACCTGGCTAGTTTTGAAGCATTTACATGTGCTATTAGTGTGTGTGTGTGTGCGTGTAGGTCAGAGGACAGCATGATGGCCCTGACTGTCTTCTGGTTTATGGGGTTCTGGGCCTGCATTCAGGCCTCCAGGCTTGCACAGCAGGCACCTTTGCCCTTGAGGCATCTTGCTGGCCCCTCAGTCCTTGGAGTTTTACTATGACCTGAAGATGAGGTTGGGTTGGGCCCAAGGTAGAACCTGTTTATATTCTCTGAATTTGGTCCCTAGAGGGATGATGGGGAAGCTGCCTCCATTCAGTCCCGTCTCATGTCTCAGTTGGTGAAGGTGGTTTGGCCGTCCTGTCTCCTCTGGTTCTGGCATGGCCCGAGGGGTGTGTACTCAGGGACCGTCCCATCCACAAGCAGAGAGGGACTTACACATACATCCCTTCTCTGGACGGTACAGGTCTCCATTGTCCGAAGTACAACTATCACCTTGACGCCCAGCCCGGAGACAGATGTGTCCCTAGTCTACCGAGGCTTCATCCACCCGCTGCTGCCAGGAGGACCAGGCGGCCCTGGGGCTGAAGATGTGGCTGTGTGGGCTCGGGCCCAGCGCCTCCATGTCCTGGCCCGGATGGCCAGAGGTCCTGACACTGAGAACATGGTGAGGGATTCTAGAACATTCTGGAGTAATTGCTGGTAAATATGGGAGTGAGTGTGATTCAGGGCATCTGTGGTGACATCAGGGTTCTGGGGGACGCTGGGGAGCATTCAGACATGGAGCCTATCCTTAAAAGAAGACAGGGCTGTGGGGTTTCAGCTATGAGCAGACATGGGAGGAATTGTGGGTAGGGTGAGAGAGGTTTGAGTGACGAGTGCGATTTCCCTGAGGAGAGGGATCATGGGGAGGGGTGGCAGCTTCCCAAAGTCCAAGGACCCCGAAGCCCTCTCCCTCCAGGAAGGGATTGGGAATTTAAAGGAGAGCACAGAGTCCTGAGGTCTTGTCTGCTGCTCACCCCACTGCAGGAGGAGGTGGGACGCTGGGTGGCTCAGCAAGAGAAGGAGACACGGCGGCTGCAGCGCCCTGGCTCTGATCGCCTCTTCCCACTGCCGGGGAGAGGCAACAAGTATGCGGTGGAGATCCGAGGCCAGCTCAACGGCTCGGCAGGCCCTGGGCATAGTGAGCTCACCCTGCTGTGGGATCGGACTGGAGTGCCGGGCGGCAGTGTGAGTGTCTAGACTCCAACTCTATTCCTAGGCTTCGGCCTCAGATCCTCTCAGCTTTCCAAATTTCCAAGCATGACAAAATTTTAAGTCACTTGATTCTGACTTCAGTTTTGGCCCTCACTCTGAACCCACCAAACTCTAACATTTGACACTAGGCCCTGATAAGATTTCCATATTCTTTTTTGGAACATGCTAGGATGGAACCCAGGGCCTTGTGTGTTCTAGCAAGTGCTGTATCCCTGAGCCACGCCCCCAGCCCCTCATTGGGGGATTCTAGGCAGGGACTCTACCACTGAGCCACACCCCAGCCCCTCCCTGGGGGATTCTAGGTAGGGGCTCTACCACTGGGCCACACCTCCAGCCCCTCCCTGGGGGATTCTAAGCAGGACTTTACCCCCAAGTTCCTTCCCCCTCAACCTCTCACTTGTGGCTCCTAGGCAAGTCCTTTACCCCTGAGCTATACCTAATCCCTACTTGTATTCTGTCTTCTGTCCATATCTGACTTCTCTTCCCTTGGCTCCTATTCTGCATGCTTTGACCTCTAGTCTCTAGAGTCCTTCGGACTGTGGCCCCTCTCCTCTGCTGATTTCCTGTATCCCTGCTGTAGCTGTCATGCTGTCTCCAAACTTTAACTGCAGTCCTCATCTCCAATGGACTGTGCCCCAAGACCTAACTCCTATCCTATGTGCCTGCCCTAGGAGATCTCCTTCTTCTTCCTGGAGCCCTACCGCTCTTCAGCCTGCACCTCCTACTCCTCCTGTCTGGGCTGCCTGGCCGATCAGGGTTGTGGCTGGTGCCTCAACAGTGCCACCTGTCATCTGCGTCAGGGCAGGGCCCACTGTGAGGATGACGGGAGCGGCCAATCCCTGCTGGTGCTGGTGCCTGCCCTCTGTCCACTCTGTGAGGAGCATCGTGACTGCCATGCCTGCACCCAGGTGTCTACTGGACCACTGGAGGGAGTTGGGTATTTTGTAAAGGAGGTAGACTGTCAGGCCTGTTAGCTCCCACTGGTGCCACCCCTCTTCCTCTGCTCAATGCTTGTTTCTGGGCAGAGTTTGTTCCAGGGACTTGCAGGGAAGCCACAGGCCCCAGACTCATTTGCCATCATTCATTCACTGGCATCAGATCTTTCCCTTTTCTTTCCGATGCTCAGTCTTGTCACATAGCCTGGGCCGGCCTCCAACTCATGAGCTACTTCTGTCTCAGCCTCCCAAGTGCTAGGACCACTGCCGTGTGGCACAAGGTCGGGCTTCCAGCCAGGCTTTGTGTAAGCTCCTGGTCTGGCGCCTGAGGTTGGGAAAGTAAATGCCTATTTGCCCTTCTCCGGATCCAAAGGATTTTTAAATTTTCCTGCCCCTCACTCTTGACTGCTGTCCAGCAGGTTGAGAGCTAGGGAGATAGACAGTGGCCATGTCTGAAGGTGGGCTGCAGGTAGCCTATAGGGGCAGAAGGGAGAGGCAGCTGGATTTGGGCAGGTGATGGGCTGAGTTCTGACCTTACCCATCTACCCTAGGACCCCTTCTGTGAGTGGCATCAGAGCACCAACCGCAAAGGTGATGCAGCATGTAGCCGGCGAGGCCGGGGCCGAGGCGCTCTGAAGAACCCAGAGGAGTGCCCCCCACTCTGCAGCCAGTGAGCCTGGCTAGGTCCAGGGTAGGGGGTGGGTATGTATGGGGGTGGGCCGGAGTGACCTGGCCCTGCTCTCACCCCCAGGCGGCTGACCTGTGAGGACTGCCTGGCCAACTCCAGTCAGTGTGCCTGGTGCCAGTCTACTCACACCTGCTTTCTGTTCGCTGCCTACCTGGCCCGGTACCCACACGGGGGCTGCCGTGGCTGGGACGACAGGTACACTCCAGCACTGGGTGACGACACCGGGTTCTTGGCCAGGGGCATGACCCGGGCTCTGACCCCAGCCCTTATCACTCTGCAGCGTGCACTCAGAGCCACGGTGCAGGAGCTGCGGTGGCTTTTTGACTTGTCATGAGTGTCTGCAGAGCCACGAGTGTGGTTGGTGTGGCAATGAAGACAACCCCACTCTGGGACGGTGAGGACTTGGCTGGTTGGTGGGACTCCCGGCTCTCCCTCTGTTTCTCTGCCCTGTTGCCCTGTCCTCGCTCTGTGACTGCCTTCTGCTTCCTCACTGCCTGTCCATCTCCTGTCAGCCCTTCTACCTTCTCTGTCTGTTTGCTTCTGCCGGTCCCCATCTCTGTCACTGTCTCTTGTTTCTGTATTGTGAGATATACTTTGATCTCTTACCCCACAGGTGCCTACAAGGGGACTTCTCTGGACCCCTGGGTGGGGGGAACTGCTCCCTCTGGGTGGGAGAAGGCCTGGGGCTGCCCGTGGCTCTCCCTGCCCGCTGGGCTTATGCCCGCTGTCCAGATGTGGATGAGTGTCGCCTGGGCCTGGCGAGGTGTCACCCACGGGCCACCTGCCTGAACACGCCTCTCAGCTATGAGTGTCATTGCCAGCGTGGCTACCAGGGTGATGGCATCACACACTGTAACCGCACGTGAGTGACATGTGGGTTGCCATGGAAACGTTGCCTCAGGGCTGGAGCTCAGGCTAGAGGGAGGAAGTGAGCATGGTCGTGAGCTCTCACTCGAACCAAGGTCCCCGGTCAACATTGGATTCTCACCTTGCAGACAAGGACCTCAGTGGAAAGTCAGGGTACTCAAGGTAACCCTAGTAACCATAGAAACAGGATACTCCTGGATGGTGGGCCGTAGCCTTCAGAATTGCCATAGAGACAGATGGAAGGGGGTTTTCACAGTGGTGCTACGTGGTTTCTATGGAGACAGGTATCACCATGTATGAGAGCGTTGGGTTGCCTTGGAAACATGTTTACTTGCGCGGCACAGGACCGTTGAAAGAGGCAGCCAGTTGTGAGCGTGTGGCAGTGGGTGGAGATGATGGGGTGCCCTGACGACTCTGGGTCCACCCAGCCCTTCCCCCCACCCCCTGCCCTCTCAGGTGCCTGGAAGACTGTGGCCACGGTGTATGTAGCGGTCCCCCAGACTTCACTTGTGTGTGTGACCTGGGCTGGACCTCAGATCTGCCCCCACCCACGCCTGCCCCAGGACCCCCAGCCCCTCGTTGCTCTCGGGACTGTGGCTGTAGCTTTCACAGCCACTGCCGCAGGCGGGGACCTGGCTACTGTGATGAGTGCCAGGGTAAGCCGTCTGCTCTGAGCCTCGCGGCCAGCCTTGTGGGGACCCCCTTCCTTTTCCAGGACTCTAGCTTCTTCTCTGAGAGTCCCTTCAGGTAGTGCTGTGACCCCTTGCCCCAGTCCCTGCTCCTATCCCATCTCTCTGTCTTGACCTCACGCCCCTCTGTTGGAGCTTGCTCTCTCTTTCCTGACCTAGGGCTTGTTTGACTCTTTGAAGCAGGTTGGGAGGGGGTCTGGGATCAACTGAGTCAGGCGGGCCCCTTTCTGTCCTTGCTCCTGACTTTGTGTACTGCCTGCTGGGACCTCCACAGACTGGACATGGGGGGAACACTGTGAACGGTGCCGGCCTGGCAGCTTTGGCAACGCAACTGGCTCTGGTGGCTGCCGGCCCTGCCAGTGTAACGGGCATGGGGACCCACGTCGTGGCCACTGTGACAACCTCAGTGGGCTCTGCTTCTGCCAAGACCATACTGAGGGTGCCCACTGTCAGATTTGCTCTCCAGGATACTATGGAGACCCCCGGTAGGTAAAGAACATATGGGGCTTGTCAGAGAGAGGTTAGGGACCCCCCGGGGTAAGACAGAGGGGTCTGACACTGTCTTTGATTTCTCCCTGCAGAGCCGGTGGCTCCTGCTTCCGGGAGTGTGGGGGCCGTGCCCTCCTCACCAACGTGTCCTCGGTGGCTCTGGGCTCCCGCCGCTTTGGGGGACTTCTGCCTCCAGGTGGTGGGGCAGCAAGAGCTGGGCCCGGCCTGTCCTACTGTGTGTGGGTTGTCTCAGCCACGGAAGAGCTGCAGCCCTGTGCCCCGGGGACCCTCTGTCCCCCACTCACCCTTACCTTCTCTCCGGACAGCAGCACCCCTTGCACAGTGAGCACCCAGGGGTCTAGGACTCAGTGTATAAGCCAGAACCATGTCCCCTTCCCAACCTGGATCTCCTAAATAGATCCTGACCCCCATGCCACTGGGTTGTTGGTTTCTAAAACCGTTGGTCAGGTCATCCAGCCCTTTGTTCTGGGCTCACAGATCCTCCCATTTCTTTGCTCTTTTCCTGT
Organism: Montemys delectorum; assembly: GCA_019843815.1. Classification (NCBI taxonomy): domain Eukaryota; kingdom Metazoa; phylum Chordata; class Mammalia; order Rodentia; family Muridae; genus Montemys; species Montemys delectorum. Next base: position 15,394 of record JADRCD010167266.1, read on the forward strand.
CTCGTGGGCTCCTGCCTCTCATTCTTCTGATGCTCAGGCATCTCCTCCCAGGCCAGGCATTGTCGCCTCTTAGACCTCTTATGCATACACTGATTCATTAGTAGTGGGTTCCACTACTAAAGTACTACTGTGCATTTAGAAAGAGGCTTGGTGCCAGAGTGCCTGGTTTATTAGCTGTGTCTCCTTCAGATGCGGGATGGGAGGGGAATCCTTCGTGCTGTGAACTTAATGATGTACACTGTGTTCAAGTAGCCCACACTAGACTCAGGTTGCCTGCTTCCCTCCCTCCTTTTCTCTCCCCCTCCCCCGTGTGTGTCTGTCTATCTCTGTCTCTGTCTCTCTCTCTCTCTTTTGTATAGGTTCCTACTGTGCAGCCTAGACTCACAGTGAATTCACAGTCCTGTCTCACCATCCATGTAGTTGAGATCTGAGGGACATGCCCCTACACTCTGCTCTCTCCCTTTGAAGCCCTGGTCTTCCAGACTTTAAGCAGATCCCAAACTCTTCACTCTGTATCCTTTTCAGCTGAGCTACGTCCTGGCCTTTGATGGATTCCCACGCTTCCTGGACACTGGTGTCGTCCAGTCAGACCGGAGCCTCATAGCTGCCTTCTGTGGCCAGCGGCGGGACAGACCTCTCACTGTGCAGGCTTTATCCGGTATGAGAGCTTGAGGGAGTGAGGCTGATCAGTCTTAGGCTTCCCCTCATCCTTCAGTGTTGGGATTGGAATCCAGTACAGGCTCCCTTCGGTGCTAGGCAAATTCTCTGCTGCTGACCTACATTGCTAGCCCTCACTGGTAGATTCTAGACAAGCATTCTCCCCCAAGCTACATTCTAGCCCTTGGTTCTGAGCTTTTTTAAACTTAGAAAAAAAAAATTTTTTTTTCAAAACTGGGCTTTGTATCCCATGCTTCTGCACCTGTCATTGATGAGATTTAGGACCCAGGTTCTAGCTCAGGGAATAGTACGGGTTTCAGGTGACACAGTGCTTTTCCTGAGTGACACGGCTTCTCTCCATCTCTGGACTTCAGTTGAGAGAAACAGGATTTGTGCTGTGTAGGTTGGTTTTGGAGAAAGGGATGGATAGGGCATATCTCTGAGACTCTGATGAGGAGGACCCTGAGCCATCTCCTTGTCTTTACACTCTCAACCAGGGAGTTTTGTCCCATGGGGACCTTTGGCAATGACTAGAGACATTTTGAATGACAATTAGAGATTCCTCTGTTATCTGGGAGGTAGACAGAGAGATGGGGCTGTCCGTAGTATACACAGGAGTTCACACCAGAGTTGGCCACCCCTCAGCATCCACCTGCCCGAGAGGGTGGGACACTTAGGAGATGGAGACATGGCACGGGATACCAAGGAAGAGCTGGCTACGTGTGGTGCTTTAAGAAAGTTTTTTGGAAGTGCTTCTCTGCATGTGACTCAGAGCAGTCCTGAGGCTAGAGGCAAAGCGTTTGGTTGTAGCATGTGTAAAAGCTTGGGCCCACGTGAGGCAGCTACTAAAATTGAGGGGCTCACAGAGTCAGACATGGGTACAATAATGAGCCAGGGATACATGTGCTGCCCTCATGGGCTGGGGGAGACGGACAGACTGCCTCCCTTACTGAGGCAGTGGACAGGGATGGCCCCGACCTTGCCTCCAGAGCTGCAGCGGGGCAAGACTTCTTTAAGGAGGGGAATCAGCTAGAAACAGAAGGTCAGGGGACGGGGAGGGCAGCTCCTCCAGGCAGAAGAGTAGCAGGTACGTGGCCCTGAGAGCAGGCTGGAGGGGCCAGTGCTTCGGGGTACAGATGGCAAATGTGGGAGATCTTGAGTTCAGATCTGTAGGACCCTATGGGTACCAGAAAGGGAGGTTTTTCTTACTTGAAAGAAGGTCTCATTGTGAAGCCCAGGATCCCCTAAACTCATGCAATCCTATTTCCTCAGTCTCCCTAGTGATGGAATCATCACAGGGTGAGCCACAGCGTTTGCTCTGACCACCTGCTCTCCCTCCGTATCTTCCTTTTTGAGCCAGGTTCTCATGGCCCAGGCCAACCTTGAACAATGTAGTTGAGGATGACCTTGAAATCCTGATTCTTGTGCTTCCAGCTCCCTAGTGTTGGGATAATAAGTTTTATGTCGTGTTGGGGACCGAGCCCACAGCTTTGTCCACGCTAGGCAAGCGCTCTGCTGATTGAGCTGTATCCTAGCAACTGGCTCAGCCTTTTCTTTGCCCCGATCCTCTCGCCTTCTCTCCTGAGAGCTAGCATTACAGGTGTGTGCCAGCCACCGCAGCACTCTTTCTCAGGAACACTGCTCTTACACAGGAGTGTGTGGAGCCGCGAAAGGTCTGCAGTTGCCCACAGTAGAGTCAGAGTGGCTCCTGACAAGATCACAGGGTTGCTGGAGGGCAGCCAGCCGGGAGACAGTGGGAGGGGGTGCTGGTGCCCAAGATGAGACTGCTTTGCATAGCAACCTGAAAGATCATGAGAGCAGTGGGCGAGCAGAGGAATCTAGACTGTAATGTTTGATGTCCTTCATGATACCAGGGACTGAACCCATGGCCTTGGCCTGTGGTAGGCACATATTCTCCCATAGATCTAGAGCCCTAGCCTAAGATTTAGTTAGAAAATGGCTAGAATTTTAGATCCAGGTGTGGTGGCACACTCCTGTAATCCTAGCACTTGGGAGGAAGAGGAAGATAGGAGTTCAAGGTCATCCTCAGTTATATAGTAACTGAGCCTCAGTTATATAGTGACTGAGCCTACTTTGTCACAAAAAAAAAAAAAGAATACCCAAAAAACAAAACAACCAAAAAACAAAACAACCCCCCTACTCAAAACTAGAATATGTGTAAGCTGCTGGGTTGGGTAAGGGGAGGTACACTGTGAATGGCTAGTTTTTCGTGGTCTTTCTCTACACGCAGAGGAGCAGTGCCCAGAGTAGGGCTCTGCCCACCTGCCCACCTCTTTCTCCACAGGGTTACTTGTCCTGCACTGGGAAGCCAACGGCTCTTCCTCCTGGGGCTTCAATGCTTCTGTGGGCTCTGCCCGCTGTGGATCAGGAGGTCCTGGCAGCTGCCCTGTCCCTCAGGAATGTGTGCCCCAGGATGGGGCTGCGGGTGCTGGGCTCTGCCGATGTCCTCAGGGCTGGGCTGGCCCTCACTGCCGCATGGCTCTGTGTCCTGAGAACTGCAACGCCCACACTGGGGCAGGGATTTGTAACCAGGTACAGGTGGGACAGGAGCTGCCGGGTAGGGTAGGAATGGTGTTCAGGGCTCCTCTGAGCTGCTTTCTGATGTCCTCAGAGCCTAGGTGTGTGCATCTGTGCCGAGGGCTTTGGTGGCCCAGACTGTGCCACGAAGCTGGATGGGGGACAGTTGGTCTGGGAAACGCTCATGGACAGCCGCCTCTCAGCTGTGAGTTAGGGCCAACAGCTTTGTCCCGTGGGCCGTCTTCCACCTAGGCCTGGCACTTTGTCATGACCTTGTCCTGACCTCTGACCACCTCATTTCCACTCCAGGACACTGCTAGTCGCTTCCTTCACCGCCTGGGACATACTATGGTAGAGGGACCTGATGCCACTTTGTGGATGTTTGGGGGCTTGGGTCTGCCACAGGGCCTGCTGGGAAACCTGTACAGGTAAGGACCACGATAAAAAAAAAATTTTCATTTTACCTCTTTCGTTTGCTCTTGCTCCCCGAATGATGGCTCTGAGACTAATTATTTATTAATAAATGCCTTGGCCACAAGCTTTTGCCTGACTAGCTCGTAACTTATTTAATCCATTCAGACTATTCTGTGTCTTCATTGTGGTCAGTTACCTCTCTTTCAGACCCGACCTCCTGCTTCCTCAGCCTCTCCCCCAGCGTCTCTCTCAGCATCTCTCCGGTATCTCCTTTCATTCTCTCACTTTTTCCCAGAATCCTCTCTTCCCGCCAGTGTCCCACCTCCTCTTTCCTGCCTCAGCTCATTGGCCATTGGCTTTTTTATTGACAGATGATGCTTCTAAGAGATTGAAAGATGAGATGCTTATGTAAGAGAAGCTTACTTTAGGGACTGTTGAGATATCTCTTACGCAGGTACTGCAGAGAGCCACTCAGGTGAGGGACATGCTAAGAGGATTGTCATAGGAAAATAACTAAAGGATTCTAGGACATCTCTAAAGATGTGGGGATGACTGCTTAATGAGACTGACTGTCTTAGTCAGGGTTTCTATTCCTGCACAGACATCATGACCAGGAAGCAAGTTGGGGAGGAAAGGGCTTATTGAGCTTACACTTCCACACTGCTGTTCATCAGTAAAGGAAGTCAGGACTGGAACTCAAGCAGGTCAGAGAGCAGGAGCTGATGCAGAGGCCATGGAGGGATGTTCCTTACTGGCTTGCTTTCCCTAGCTTGCTCAGCCTGCTCTCTTATAGAACCCAAGACTACCAACCCAGGGATGGCACCACCCACAAGGGGCCCTTCCCCCTTGATCACTAATTGAGAAAATGCCCCACAGCTGGATCTCACGGAGGCACTTCCCCAACTGAAGCTCCTTTCTCTGTGATAACTCCAGCCTGTGTCCAGTTGACAGACAAAACCAACCAGTACACTGCTATTTTGTATTTTGGCTCCAGGTATTCAGTCAGTGAGCGCAGGTGGACACAGATGTTGGCAGGAGCTGAGGATGGGGGCCCAGGCCCGTCACCCCGCTCCTTCCATGCAGCTGCCTATGTGCCTGCTGGCCGTGGTGCCATGTACCTGCTGGGGGGCCTCACATCTGGGGGCGTCACCCGTGACTTCTGGGTCCTTAACCTCACTACCCTGCAGTGGAGACAGGAGAAGGTGAGCATCTGCCTCCATCCTACTAGCCCTGTTCCTCACAACAGATCCAATAGATGTCCATTGCAGTTCCTTTGAGTTTCATCACTAGAGGAATCTATCCTCAGGGCACCTATGACCTGTTGGTGTATTTTAGCTATAGAGAGCGTTCCTAGAATCCACTCAGTGGTAGAGCCCCTGCCTAGAATCCCCCAGTGAGGGGCTATGGGCGTGGCTCAGTGGTAGAGCCCCTGCCTAGAATCCCCCAGTGAGGGGCTATGGGTGTGACTCAGTGGTAGAGCATCTGCCTAGAATCCCCCAATGAGGGGCTTGGGATGTAACTCAATGGTAGAGCCCCTGCCTAGAATCCTCCAATGAGGGGTTAGGGGTGTGGGCCAGTGGTAGAGACCTAGCCTAGAATCCCCTAGTGAGGAGTTGGGTGGGGAGTGGCTCAGTATTAGTTCCTTTACTTAGCTTAGGTCCTGGTGTCAGTACCCAGGACCACAGTAGGATAGGGAATTATAAAGTTGAATTTGACTGGTCAATGTAGGTTATACATTTGTAGCTATAAGCTGATCCCTGGACAAGTGCCTGTGACGCACTCATTGGCCTGGATGGGATGCAGTCCCACCCAGCAACAGAGTGAACAGAGGAATAAGGACTTCTGATTTTCCTGAATAAGCAGGGGTGCAGTAGGCCGACCTAACTGGGCCCTGGCAGGCAGGGCCTAAGCAGCTATGGAACTCTCAACTCCTTAGCTGGGGCTGATCTTACTTATGTTCATAAAGTGAGTCTTCCTCTGCCCTCTTGGGTGACATTAGCTCTCCATCTTACAGGCCCCTCAGAACATGGAGCTGCCAGCGGTCGCTGGCCACACCCTTACTGCCCGTCGAGGCCTCTCTCTGCTCTTGGTGGGTGGTTACTCCCCTGAAAATGGCTTCAACCAGCAGTTGTTGGAGTACCAGCTAGCAAGCGGCACCTGGGTGTCTGGAGTCCAGAGTGGGACACCCCCAACAGGTGAGGCTGCAGTGCAAGCATCTGCACCTTGCTTAGCCTTCCTGTCTACCCCCACATTCTGGTCACTGCCCACTGTACTTTAAAAAAAAAATCTCCTCATTGTCACCTGACTGCAGCTAGCTTTCCAGAGAAGCTTTGCTGCTTCCTTCTCTTAGTGCAGCTGCCATTTCCTTCCCCCGCTTCTAAGATCCCCACCTATCAGGGGCTCTTTGTTCTCTTCTGTCCTCTCCTCTGTGTCTCTCCTGCATGCCTTGAGCACCACCTGTCAGCCATTCCTGTCTCTCTCCCGGCTGCTCTGTCACACCTTGCCAGTCATTGGCTATCCTTTCTGTGGTTGTCTTCAAGACCCTAAGGAGAGGGGAGAAATGAGGGGCTCCCCACGCCTCTGGCCACAGAGCCTTTTGGGTAAGGGATGTGGTCATTAAAAAGAGGAGCCCAGGAAGTGAGGGGACACTGCTGGCCATCAGCCCTTCCCTGCCATCTCTGTGGTCCTTCTGCCCCTCTAGGTCTCTATGGTCATTCTGCAGTCTACCATGAAGCCACCGACTCCCTCTATGTGTTTGGGGGTTTCCGCTTCCATGTGGAACTGGCAGCACCTTCTCCGGAGCTCTACTCCCTGCACTGTCCTGACCGCACCTGGAGCTTGCTGGCACCTTCTCAGGGGGCAAAGGTTAGGACAGCTGGCTGTAACCAAGGAAGGGGGGTTCCCCAAGGACTAGCTCCACTCACCCAGATTCCTGTCCCCTGTCTCCTCCTTTTGGTCCCTGTAAATAAGCTGTGAAAAATGCCCATTGTTTCTTTTTCCATCCCTGGTTTGGAGAAAAGAATTCTTGGCAAGGAAATCAGAGGCATGGTTTCTGCCCCCCACACCACCCTGACAGATCCCCTCCCCTTCCTGAGGCCCCCACCTATGCTTTCTTGTAATTCTGGCCTTTTAAGGCCAAGGACACAGGTGTAGGAGAGCAGGGATCTGCCTATGCTGGTAGGAACAGTTGCATATGATATACACACAACATCCCCAAGCCCCTCTGAGGGAGAGGGGTGCAGAAGAGACCAAGTTTCCAGGGAGTGGATGGTTCTGTGGGCTGCCCTGCAAGACCCAAGAGTTCCCCTCCTGAACTGGGTGAGGAGCAGATGAGCTGGGTGAGGCTGGGATGGAAGTTTATGGGTGGCAGGTGGGTTGGGTAGAAGTGTGTGGGACCCAGGGTGGGGTCTGATGCGTAGGCTCTCCCGACATGTGTCTCCCAACAGCCCCGGCCCCGGCTTTTCCATGCTTCAGCTCTGCTTGGAGACACCATGGTGGTCCTTGGGGGGCGTTCAGACCCTGATGAGTTCAGCAGTGATGTTCTGCTCTACCAGGTCAACTGCAACACTTGGCTCCTGCCTGACCTCACCCGTGAGTCCCTATCCCCAAGAGGCTGACATCCATCTGCAGCCCTGTCTCTGTCTGGGGACCCAGACTCTCATTAAAAGTCACTCAGGTCTCTTAGGACCCATCAGCAAAATTCCTTTCCTTTCCATATAACTAGAGACCATGGAGTTTCTTTCTCTTTTCTTTGGTCTTTCAAGACATTTTCTCTTGAAAGTAAACTTGAAGGAGGCATGTCTGTTCTTCCACGTGTGGGTCCTGGGAATTGACTCAGCTTGTCAGACTCAGTGGCAAATGACGACTCTCTGAGCTGTCTCATAGCCCCTTTCCTTTTTTCTTAGAATGGTTTTTATTTATTTATTTATTGCTTTGTTATTTTGAGATATAGTATCATTATGTCAGTTTGGCTTGCTTGGAACTTACTCTGTAGACCAGGCTGGCTTTGAACTCACAGAGATCCACCTGCCTCTGAATCCTCAGTGCTGGGATTAAAGGCCTTTGCCACCACAGAAAATATGTTTTTTTTTCTTTTTTTTTTTAAAGATTTATTTTATTTATTTTATGTGTATGAGTACACTGTAGCTGTACAGATGGCCATGAGCCATCATGTGTGTGGCTGCTGAGAATTGAACTCAGGACCTCTGCCAGCCCTGTTCGCTCCGGCCCCGCTCACTCCGGCATAATTCACTGTAGTTATCTTCAGATACTCCAGAAGACGGCGTCAGATCTCGTTACAGATGGTTGGGAGTCACATGTGGTTGCTGGGATCCGAACTCAGGACCTTCAGAAGAGCAGTCAGTGCTCTTACCTGCTGAGCCATCTCGCCAGCCCCAGAAAATATGTTTTTATTCTAGTTATAAAAGTAATAGTAATCATTGTACATTATTTATAAAATAGGAAGAAAAACAAAACATCTGTAGTAAAAACCATTGAAAGTGGCAAGTGTCCAGGTTTTCTGCCTGGCTAGAGATGGGCTTGGAGAGTTGGAGAGCTAGCTCAGCAGTAAGAACCCTTTCTCTATACTCATGAAGACTAGAGTTTAGATCCCAGCATGTGCGTAACAAGTCAAGTGTCCTACATGTGTGTAGAACCCCAGTTCTGAGGCAGGCAGAGACAGGAGCTTGTAGCTTGTTGGTGTCTGGCCCAGTTAAGAAGACTCAAGTTCCAAGTTCAAGGAGAGACCTTGCCTCAAAGGTAGAGTGGGTTAAAGGATGGATGACAACTGATGGAGGTGTGTACTCCCACATCTACACGAGTGCGTGTGCACACGCACACACACACACACACACACACACACACACGCACACACACACACACACACACACACACACACCTTTTTTTTTTTTTTTTTGAGACAGGGTTTCTCTGTGTAGCCCTGGCTGTCCTGGAACTCACTCTGTAGCCCAGGCTGACCTCGAACTCAGAAATCTGCCTGCCTCTGCCTCCCAAGTGCTGGGATTAAAGGCATGCGCCACCACGCCTAGCTCACATGCACACTTTAAATGATCTTTTTAAAAATTGGAAGTTCTAGAATCTCACTTGTATTTTAAATATATGGAAATGTAGAATATACTATAGAATAAATTTGCTTTTATGAAGCTCAAAAGAAACTCCAGAAACCAACAAGTAAAACTCAGTGCTACTTATTTCCTGACCATTATACCCTCAATACCAGAATGCAGTGATTGTCATTGCTGGAAGCATATAAGATGGGAGTCTAGCCGGGCGGTGGTGGCGCACGCCTTTAATCCCAGCACTTGGGAGGCAGAGGCAGGCGGATTTCTGAGTTTGAGGCCAGCCTGGTCTACAGAGTGAGTTCTAGGACAGCCAGGGCTACACAGAGAAACCCTGTCTCGAAAAAGCCAAAAAAAAAAAAAAAAAGAGGGGAGTCTAGATAGCTCAGACCTGGAAAGCATTTTGTAATAAGCAAATTTTTGACAGAGAGAAACAGGGCATATGGCCGTTTTTCTTTTTCAGTGCTTCTGAGACACTCAGGCCTTGCACATACCACTTAGCCACTGGGAGAGCAAGTGCTCTGTCTAAGCCATGTCTTTCAACCCCTCATTTGTGGATTCTAGGCCAGCACTCTACCCATAGCCCTGAAATCATCACAACCTCTACTGCTCCTTGTAAGCCTGGCCTTGCCCTCTTCTGCCTTCCTCTTCCCCCAGAGGACTAGAGGAGCATAGGACTGTGCTGTGTGTCACTTACAACTCTTCCTGCCAACATAGGCACAACACAGCCCTGTTCTCCCACATATTGCCTCCTTGCCTTGTAAATGCTCCACCACTGAGCCACGCCCCCAGCCCCTCACTGGGGGATTCTAG
>JADRCD010167273.1:0-10010 GCA_019843815.1 Montemys delectorum
CACAGCAGAAAATGAGCCAAATTATTAGAATAAGAGTACTGTTATAACTAACGACTATGCGGTGCTTATCATATACAAAGTGTACTAAGTTTAAGCTGCTTTCTGTGTGAAATCCCTTGATATCTTCTCACCAAACCTCAGAAATGGGTTCTATTAAGAGTTCCCATTTGTACTAAAAAGCTGGGATTTAGAAAGCTTCCTCAGGCTGTCAAGTGAGAGTTCAAGTTCACAGGGTACTCTACTGCCTCATTTGTCATTAAAGACACTAAAAAGCAAGAGACAATACTGAAATAAAGAAAAGATGCATTGTTTTTTAATGTTCTGCTTTATTTTCTACTATACTGAATATTTTAAAATAGAAATGGTAATCTTTGACAAACTGATGAATGATAAAATAATTTATGATCATTTAAAGTGAAATTAGCATTCAAGAAAAAAACAGAGTAAAACTTTATGTTAGAACTGTCCTGAAGGCACTCTGCCTCCGAGAGCAGCTTGTATAGAAAGATGAAAGCCAACGAGGTCAGGCATAAGTGATAGATACGCGAACCTGTGTTACTCTGATTATCTTTATATTTATTCTGTGAATTCTGATTATCTTTACAATCTCCACTGCTCCCATTCTGGCACAACACACTGCTACTGCTTATTCTGCTTCTGGCCACAGTCTTTTAATTAGCATTGACTTCTATCTATGGTCCACTCTGAACACAGGAACAAAAGCATCCTTTCTGTTTCAATACCATCTTCATTTTCTCATCTGTCTCTCCTCTGCCCATTCCATTTCACATACATGAGCTTCCTGAAAGATCCCTGAACATATAGGACTGCTTTACACGTGGGATGTCTCTCTGCCTAACATCTTCTTCCCTACAAATACACCATCTTCTCACTGATGACTAACTTTCCTTAGGTTCCTGATTGTCCTTATCTGCTCTATTTGCTTCTGCAGTACTCAGTCCTCCCACCATGCTATATTATATACTTATTTACTGTAATGATTGCCCAGTTGATCCACCTAAAATTTAAGTTCCAGCAGGGTGCACATTTCTTTTTTTTTTTTTTAACTTTTTTTTTACTTATGAGTTTCCAATGACTAGAATAGTCCTTGCGACATAGGTCTCCAATAATATCTGAAGTCCTATTTAATCAGACTTTACTGTAAAATACATTTACACATAAACATACAAGGAAGCCAGTAAACTGAATAATGTAACATACAGTCACATATTAATCAAGCATATAACATAATTCTATATTATAAATATATCAATATGCAATATGTTATTTGTACATAATATACTTTATATTATAGAACAGTATATTAATTAGTACATAAATTTAATATATTAATACTTAATATATTAATGACTATAAATAATTGATATAATTGTTATATAAAGCTTTACATAGTTATATCAGCACATAATTACATATTGCCATATTGTCAACAAACATTCATAAACTACTAATTAAACAAGGCTGAATAAAATATTTGGATAATGCTCAATCAAAAGGCCCCTAGTTAGTGGGAAAGATAATGTTTACATAAATTGAGTTCTTAAATTAATCATGAACAAAATCACAAATGTCATTAAAGACAGCCAGTATAGCATTAAGTATAAAAGTCCAACCATTCTAATAATAACAAGTAAAATTATTTAAAAATCAAGAGTCAAAAAATAAACACATTGAACAAAGAGTAAAATGTTCACACACTAAGAGAAATGTGAAAAGAGAAAACACTAAGCTGGTAATCGCTTTTGATCTAAGCAGTTCATCTCTGCAGAAAGACCTCACAGACATGGTGGTGAAGACAGGAAACATTTTAAAAAGAAAGACTTTCATTGGGTGCTAACCTCAATGGGTTAAAAATGTCAAATTGGATCCCAGCACTTGGGAGGCAGAGGCAGGTGGATTTCTGAGTTCGAGGCCAGCCTGGTCTACAGAGTGAGTTCCAGGACAGCCAAGGCTACACAGAGAAACTCTGTCTAGAAAAAAAAAAAAAAAAAGCCAAATTTTCAATTAAAAGGGAATGAATAAGTAGTCTACAGCATCCCTACTGGACAGATTAGTGAGATAACAATTAATACAAGTAACTAAAGGAAAAAGATGCATAGTTACAGTTAATAATGATGACTACAAAGTTAAGTTTAACAAATGCAGAATGGAGTATATTCAGCATAATTTAAATTATGTTCTAAAACGTACAACAAAATCATGAGCATATGTTTATATACACAAACACAGAGAACAAAGACTAAAATATTTTAAATTAATGCTCTCTATATTATTGTTTGTATTTTCTATCAGAACAAACATCTCAGGATGACAAACACAATTTGCTAAATTTTTAGAAATGTAAATTCTCAGGTCTGATTTCACCTAATCCGCAGGTGGGATTTATTGATCTGTGCATTTTATGAATTTTGCCTGTTTTATATGCATGCAAGATGTTGGGTGTCTTCCTCTATAGCTCTCTACCTATTGGCCTGAGAGTCTCTCACTAAACAGGAAGCTCCTTGGTGAGCTCAAGGAATCTGCCAGTCTCTCTGCCTCCCAAAGCTAGGGCTACAGGCATGTACAGGCATGTACAGGTATGTGCAGCAGTGCTTAGCATTTATACATGACTGCTGGGGACTCCAATTCAGGTCTTCATTCACTGAGAAAGATCTATCTCTGCAGACCCCTAATCTCTTTATCTACAAGTTCTTCAAGGAATTTAAAACATGCTACAGTTTCAAAACTAATACAGTAGATAGCAAAAACCAAACCATAAAATGAAGTACAGAAAAAGCATATCAACTACAATTGTACAGAACAGCTAAGAACGTCTTTACGAAAGTGTTACCTTACCATTCGTCTGTAAAGTTCAGTTTTATTGTGCTTGTAGTTGTTCCTTCTGTGCTGTAGTGCAAACTTAACACTGGTTCGCCTGTCCCTGGTTTGGGGCTCAGCCTTTCATTATTGTTATCTGAAAATTATGTTTAAAACATTTGAAAAAGTTTCTGAAACCAGTAAAAATATGACATTTCCTAAAATGTAAAAGAACTTAAGTTAGGTTGTTGTCATAACTTTTGATCATGTTAGGGCTCTCGTTTAAAGTTCAAAGCAACATTATCAATTCTATCTTTTTTTAGATGACTCCCTCAGATTTAGAAAACCACACCCTTTCAATAAGGAATCAAAAGCTACTAACATGCAGTGACACATTATAAACTGGTGTCTTATTTAGTAGAATACCCATGGTATAGTTTTTTAGTTGCTTGAGCATCAGAAAGGATTAACAGTGGCTAAAATATAAGATGAAAAGGCTCTAAACTAGATGTTCTGACTGCTGCAGTTAGAGGCTACTGAGTTCTGTGTTCTCACAGGACACTACCACAAGGATGTAGTATACTGGGCTTTGGTTTTTTCTAAAAATTGTTTCAATGTTTTAGTATATTTCAGTTTTTATTCTTAACTAATCTTATAAAGAAGTTATTTCTTAAGAAAGGACAGTAATTTCACCTTAAAATTTCAGAGTATATAGTCTTTTTAAAATGCAAATCAAGGTGCTCACACCCGTAATCCTAGCACTTAGGGGGCTAAGACAGGAGGACCTCCAAGATTTAAAGGCCTGCCTGTGTTCCACAGTAAAAATCAGGCCAGCTGGGCTACAGAGTGAGACCTTGTCTCATAAAGGAAAAACTTCATCATTTGGATAGGCATGACTGCACACATCTGTCTCTTGCAAAGACAAGCTGATTGCTCTAAATTTGACTATAACCTGGTACACATAGTTCTAAAACAGCTAAGGCAATTTAACTTTAGTAAGACCCTGTCTCTAAATTAATCCATTAATTAAACAAAAATGGCAAATAATATCAGAGATATTGTAGAGACTATTCAAAGCACTCTCCCCCAAATAGCAAAAAGATAATCAAGGACAAAATGAAGTAGAACTTTAAAACTTCCTATTTGGATGGTCAGTAACATCTTGTGGAAACATGAGAATACATAGAGAATAGAAATGGACACAAAGCCATTGGCTAGCTGTCTCCAGAGAGAAAAACTTGTCTGTGTCATCTCTTTTGTTGCCATCCATTGCAAGACTGATACAACAGTGAGCTACTTTTCCTGAAAATAAATCACAACTTTAAAAATCCAAGTTATTCAGGTGTTTTCTGCTTTTACAAGTGTCAAGAGAGGGTTGTTGGTCAACATATAGCTTCCTTTAGTTATGCCACAGATTTTCATGCCATTGATGACAAAGCCATTATTGTTTTAAGGTTGCTGTAACTGGGTTATGGTTAAAGCCTGGGGCGATCAAAGACATAGGCAGAGCTGGAGCTCTTTTTTTTTTTTCTTTTTCTCAAGAATATCTTATAAAATATTTTGCTATTTATTTTCCCTCTAAGGTAAAGAAGGAATGCAGGGTATGGTGGCACACATCATTAAGCCCAGACTAGGGAGGCAGAGGCAGGTAGATCTGAGTTCAAGGTCAGCCTGGTCTAAATTCCAAGTTGCAGGCCAGCCAAGGCTTGACAGTGAGACCCTTTCCTGAGGGGGGAAAAAAAGGGAAGGCCATTTAAGAGAAAGTATGCTGCACTCTTGGACGACCTGAGTTCAATGATTAGAACCCATGTTACATTGCACATAACTTCCTCTAACTTTAGTGCCAGGAAATCCAACATCACTCTTCTGACTTTAATGGGCAACCTCCTGACCTCACCCTTGTCCAAACAAAACAAAACAAAAACCACAAACCCCAAACAAACATCACAAACCCCAAACAAACCCAAAAACCATTGCTTTTGAGGAAAGTAAAGACAATTACATAAATTCACATGCTACAGAAATACTGTAAACCAAAGGGAGGAAAGAGAGAGGAGTGCTGAAACCCTTCATGACTATCTACAACACCCTGCCACGCCCTCCCCAGAAGAAGTCTCAGGCACCTATGAGTCATGACTTTTTTCCTAGAGTCATCTACTACAAAATTATTCAAATACAGTCATAAAATAGAGTCATATAATCATAAAGTGAGTACAGCTGATTAATATTGTTCCTTTCAACTCTAAATGAACTCATCAACCTTGGCTTCAAGCAGCCAACCACTGTAACAATGGAATGGACTCTTTCATTGGGTCCTCAAACTTTAGACTCCCAAGTTTAGAACCTATTTCTAACTTTCCTCCTCCTCCTCTTCTTAGCATAACGTTGCTTTGCATGACTATCCACAACTTATTAAGATGGGTTTTCTCAGAATGTCAGTCCCTTAGCTGAGGATGGATGTAATTTTGGGGGCTGAAGAAATGTCTCTGAGGTTAAGAGCACTGGCTGCTCTTAAAGAGGACCTGACTTTGATTGATAAAGAGGACTTAGCATTGATAACGGAAGTTCACAACCATCTGTAACTCCAGTTCCAGGGATTCCAATGCCTCCGTTGGCACCAGGCACACACATGAATATACAGTGCAATAATAAAATAATGTTTGAAAATGGATATAATTTACTGTGTGGTAAAATACATATTTTAAGCTAATGTTTTTTAAAGAAAAATACTTACAAATTGACCTACAAAAAGACCTACAAATTGGGGCTGGAGAGATAGATTGCTCAGTGGTTAAGAGGTCCTGAGTTCAAATCCCAGCAACTAAACTGTGGCTCACAAACACCTACAAATTAATGTTTTGTTTTTATATTACTTAAAGGATACTTAATAGGCAATTAGGTTTCCTCTACTTTGTTTAGTTGTTTTAAATTAGAACAGCAAGCACATTCTAAAAACTATTTCAAAGCCATACTCATTACACAATATATAGATCTTTCTTTAATACTTATCATGCTTGTATGTTTTGTCTTCACTGTCAGATGAGGCAGAACACATTAGTCATTTCTTTTTTTTGTTTGTTTGTTTGTTTGTTTGTTTTTGAGACAGGGTTTCTCTGTGTAGCCCTGGCTGTCCTGGAACTCACTCTGTAGACCAGGCTGGCCTCGAACTCAGAAATCCACCTGCCCCTGCCTCCCAAGTGCTGGGATTAAAGGCATGCGCCACAACTGCCCGGCAACATTAGTCATTTCATTCCAAATAACCAACCAGTAAATAGTAAATCTAAGAAATACACAGAATCCACAGTGGAGTCTCGTTTCACTATCTTTTGTCCACTAGAATTTAAAACATACCATTATAGATATGTTCTCGGATGGTAAATACTGAACTAACATTTCCTGTTAATATACAGGCTTCAAACATTTGCTACTTGCTAAAAATTTAAAAATTCATTATATAATGAATGACTACTTTTTTTGAGCCAGACATGGTAGTGGCAGTAAGCCCAGCCACTTAAGAGATGGAGGCAGAATGACATCTAGTCTGAGGCCGGGCTGGTCACGTCAACTCTTATTAAAAAATATTACAGAGGGAATAGAAAGCAGGACATAATATAATTATATTATAACCTCAAAAAATAAAAATTATAAAAAGTAACAAGAAAGGGCAAGGGATATAGCTCTTGCTTAGTGTATGAAAGGTCCTGGTGCCACTCCTGAGGGTTGTATAAATAAAATGAGTGTAATATTCTCATATTATTAAAATTTCAATTTGTTATATTATGCAAGTATGATTCTTAAAGAATTATTTAATTCATGACAAATCCAATTTTTCCACTTCCCAATCTACCCCAGAAGATTCAGTCAAATCAGTCTTCCTATGTTCTGATTACCCACTAAGTCTCCAATACAATCAATGCTCTAACACCACGGGTGCCCTATTTATTACATAAAAGGACACGCAGTATCTTAGCTTTTACTAACAATTATCACTGCAGTAAGCATAAAACAACCTCCCCAAGCATGACAAAGACTTAAACTTATACAAAACTATTTTCTTATGCCCTCCCCAAATTAACTCTTCTCAAAAAAATTTTTTTAATTAATTAATTAATTTGTTATACATAAGTACACTATAGCTGTCTTCAGACACACCAGAAGAGGGTGTCAGATCTCATTACGGATGGTTGTGAGCCACCATGTGGTTGCTGGGATTTGAACTCAGGACCTTCGGAAGAACAGTCAGTGCTCTTAACCACTGAGCCATCTCTCCAGCCCTCAAAAAAAAATTTCTTAAACTAAACTAAGGGCAATGGTGGTGTGCATCTGTGATGCCAGCATTGCACTGTAGAGGCAGGTGGATTTTGGATTTCAAGGGCAGCCTGGTCAAATAATATATATAAAAGAATTCTCCCTTTAGGATAATAAGCATAAAAATTAGATACAAAAGTAAAAAGGAAAACTGAAGTTCTCATTAAAATGTATTATCTTTCTAGGCATGCAACACATGCCTGTTGTCTCAGGTGCCCAGGAATACTTGAATTTAGTTTAGGACCACAATGGAGAACAGTTTGAATCCTAGACATTTAAGAAAGGTATATTATTCAAAGGAGATCTTGGTGGTGCACACCTTTAATCCCAGCACTGGAGAGGTATAGGCAGGTGGTCCTATATGAGCTCAAAGATAACCTGGTCTACATAGCAAAATTTAGATCAGTTAGGGATACACAGTGATAGTGATCTATCTCAAATAAAAGTATATATATGATTACATATTATATATGTATATTAAAAACACATGTATATGTATTTATATGTACATATACACATATATTTTTGTTGTATATACAGGCTACTGTAGCTACATAATATATAGTAGATAATAGCTACATATAACATATATTTTGATGTCTAACATGGATATTAAATAACCATATATTTGCCCACAACTTTAAATTTTGTGAATATGACCTTGTATATACAAAGCAAGAGCTATGTCCTCTATCCTTAATTACTATTTTTTTCATAAAATTTTCATTTTTTGAGATTATAATTATTTCTTCTCTTTTTTCCATATTATCTTAATGAGAGAATATATAATATCCATATATGTAAATATATAAAAAGTTATATATCACATGTAATTTTTTTCTAGGCAGCAAAGTTCATCAGAGATACCATTGTGCTTGTCCATAATTAACAAAGGAGAGCAAAGGAGAATTGTGTTTGCCTACAACTATAAATTTTGTGAATATGAGAAGTATCTTACTCAAATGACAATGCCTGTTTTTTATTTTTCCCTATCATTTTGTTTATTTTAGAAAGCACATTGGTGGGCTAATGAGATGGCTTAGTGGCTAAGAACACTGGTTGCCCCTCCTGAGTTCAATTCCCAGCAATCACCTAGTGGCTCACAAACATCTATGAAGGGACTTGATATTCTCTTCTGGCATGTAGGTATTCATGTCGACAGAGTACTCCTGCATGAATAAATAGTTTTGTTTTGTTTTGTTTTTTTTAAAGGGAAGCATATCGATTAAAGGAAATATGAACAATGAGACAAAGTCAGGGCTGGAGATACGCTCTTGTAGTCCCAGCCATCTTGGAGACTAAAATGGGCAACAAAGCTAGACCTCTGACTACACATTCACTTTCCTTTTCATACTTATAAAGAAATACTATTCTTCTTTTAAAATGTGTATTTATCATCACCCAGGTGACCAGGTACTTTCTATATCCTTTAACTTTCCCATAGTAGTTCAGAGATACTTTTTTTGGTAGGATAATTACCAAAGATGAGGCCAACCTGGTCTACAGAGTGAGTTCTAGGCCAGCCTGGTCTAAAGAGTGAGTTTCAGGCCATCCTGGGCTACAGAGTGAGTTCCAGGACAGCCAGGGCTACATGGAGAATGCCTGTCTTGAAAAAACAAACAAACAAACAAACAAAAAGTTAACTAATAACACTTTCCAGGTTTCAATGAGTTCTTCTTACCGATGAATTTTTTTCTTTGAATAATTATATATATTTATATCACTGGCTCTCCATGCAGCAGATAGGAAGGTGTCTGTATTATGAATGCAGAGTCCTTCTGTGGGCTAATATCTCCTTGCAAAAGTGAATGAGTCTTCCTCAGAGGATTGCATACGTTACTGGCAGGCTAAGCTGTTACCAACCAAATATGGTTTTGTTAGCTTTCTTTGGCTTTCCCATTTGACATCTGTCTTCAATGTGCTTCTGCTTTCCTTCCTCTTTTTGTGGGAGTGGGCAATGCACAGAAGAGCATATGACCAAGTAGATACCCCAGAAATGTGAATCAAAACCTCTGTCCTCGTAACTTACCTCAGTCCCCTACCTCTTTCTCTCCCTCCCTCCCCTTAGATATATTTTAAAGATAAGGTTTTACTATGCAGACCTGGCTGGCCTGGAACTCACAAGAGATCTACCTGTATGTGCTTCCCAAGTCCTGGGATTAAAGACACATGTCAACATGTCTGGCCCTTAAGTACTCCTTAATAGCAAGAGGAAACATTCTAAGACACCTCAAAGCCACCATGTGAAGGATGTCGACACAGATCCTTTCCCTACAGTTATCTGTTTTTCCTGAAAGCTCTTTCTTATGGTTTACTATAATCTCACCAAGATACTAGACATCATTTTCTCAACTTCTGGCTACTGAGTTTCAAACTAACACTGATTATTACCACCATTATTGTCATAATTGTCATATTGTCAATCTACCCCAAGCCAAAATTCTATTCATTCCACTCACAAAGATTGTTAAGATTTACTTATTTCCCACTCCTACTGCTTAGATTAGATTTTTCACTGTCTCTTACCTGGATTATTACAGTAATTTCTTATATGTGTTGACTCTCTTGTCCTCCATTCATTCTTTTTTGTTGGTTTGTTTTTTTGTTTTTCGAGACAGAGTTTCTCTGCATAGCCCTGGCTGTCCTGGAACTCACTCTGTAGACCAGGCTGGCCTCAAACTCAGAAATCCTCCTACCTCTGCTCTGACTCCAAAGTGCTGGGATTAAAGGCGAGTGCCATCATTGCCTGGCTCATTCTTATATAATGTTACCCAAGTGAACTTTTCAGGATGTAAACCTGGTGGTTATGCTGAATTTTCCAAACTGAATAATTTCCTTAGTGCTGATCACTTAATAAGTTAATCTATTTATTTATTCAACAAACA
>JADRCD010167280.1:0-12308 GCA_019843815.1 Montemys delectorum
ATACATACATACATACATACATACATACGCCTAATTATAATCCATTAAATCCATATAATGCTACTTGTATGTATGTTTTCAGGGCCAACCATTTGACACTGAACAAACAAGTGATGTGCTCTTCTCTAGAGAGGGCTCCCCTTTCTCCTTCCAGTTTCACACAGTTGCCTATAGTTATTTGTATAGAGTTGAGGCCTTGTGAGTTTTTCCCTGTCCAATAGGTCTATCCAGTAGATTTTGATCTTAAGGGGAGGAATCCCACATGTGCAACAAATATTTGTTAAAGACATGGATTATTTAAGATGTGTAATTTTCATAGGGAATAGGGCTCTCTGATTTTCAAAATGGTCACATAATTATCTATGGGTGACACAGCCTGACAGAAACTTGGGTCAGGGAGGCACAGTGATTAGCAGAGAGCTGTTACTGTGCTGACAGACCTTTGTGCAGAGCTCACTGTGGGACTCAGGGCCTGCCCTCAGGAAACTAGTGTGGTGGAGTAGGTTTGTACCCGGCCCAGGGACCATGTGACAAAACAGTACAGCAATGTCCCTGGAGGTCTCTCAGATACTTGACTGAGCATTTGGAAAGACACCTGGGCTGGCTGAGGCTCTTCCTATAATTCTGAAAGCCAAGGGTCATGGAAATGGTTCAAACCCCATGCATCTTCATTTTTCCAATTGAAACCCCCTTGTCTTTAGTAGATAGATAGCAGAATTTTTTAGGATGGGGAGGTGGGGAGAGGAGGGAATGTTATTCTTTTTGTTTTTCTTGCCTGAGCATAGGTACTGGTGTGAAGTCATGGGGATGTGGGAGGGTATTGCTTGTTGACCCTAGAGTTTTAGTTCTGGAGCAAGAGTAAGGGAGGTGAACCTTGCACAAGCTTCAGTTCCCTCTTGTGATTCCCACTGTGTTCCAAGCAGTCCCTGGGCTCTGTTTGTTTCTTGTTGGCTCTGCTGAGTGCCTACCTGCCTTTTAACTCTTCTTGTTTGCTATGGATTTCTACCTGCCTTAACAAAAGAGTTGTATCACCTGGGCTATTGAGGGCACCCTACTATCTTCCCAAAGATACAATACCCAGATGGGTGCACAAGTAACGCCCTTCAGGTGTGTTCTACATGCTCTGTGGTATCTCAGCTTCCCGAGCCCCCCCCCCTTCTCACCTGCCCTGTCTGTCCAAGGCTCCAGGGGTGCAGAGACAGATTCTGTAGAGGTGTTGATGTGAGATGCACTCTTTAAATATCTAATTGGACCATGCACCCAGGACTGCGCTCCCAGCATTGTCTGTATGATCAGCCTTTCTGCCCTGACTGTGGGTGCCCCTGCTATCCCAGGATGGCCAAGAGCCCATACGATTCTCAGCCTGCCTCTGATTGGCTTTGTCGGACTTTTTCAATATAGTAAAACTATACATAAATTCAGTGACTCAATAAAAATAACTTCTAAGGATCCCACCTATCTAAGAGTTTCTAAACAGAAGAACTTAGGATCTTATTTATTCCTGAAAACTCAGCAGGTAGCTTAAAGGCAGATGTTAGGATCCTCTGGTGACTGTGTAGTGTGCCTGTGTGTAGAATCCCTAAGATTTTATTTTGTTTTAGACACTATCTTGCTTTAATTGTTTTATGACTGATGTCCTGAAATGTTGAATGAGTTGCTGGGTATAGTGGTACATGCCTTTAATCCCAGCACTCAGGAGGCAGAGGCAAGCAGATCTCTGAGTTTAAGGCCAGCCTGGTCTATATAGTGAGTTCTAGGACTACACCAGGGCTACACAGAGGAACATTGTCTTAAAATATATCTCCCCTCCACCTCTACACACACACACACACACACACACACACACACACACAGGTTGAATGCATTGGTGTCTTGTTTGAAAGCTGTGCCCTTCACTTTCAGACAGATAAACTTTGAAGTGATGAAAAACATTGCCCTCTGCTTGTTCCTTTTTGTTTGGCAACTTTCACTGTCTAAAGCGCTTCCATTGGAGCCGTGGCTCTGTATCTAGAGGTAATAGTTGTTGCTAAAAATGGATCCAAGCAGTTCATAAACTTCTCCCTAAATGTTAACATCTTACAGGGCCCTTAAAGATTACTTAGCTTGGCACGAAAAGGAGTCTTAAAGACTGAAATAACAATTTCCTGGATTCCTGTGCAGGCTTCTACCTTGTCCCTGTGTCCTTGGGCCATGTGCAAACAGCTGTAACATTATCAAGAACTACTAGAAACAGACAGGAACCTGCTCTGAGTTTACTACAGGTCACACGGAGGAGGGAGAAGCAAGAGGTAGGATAGAAGGCCACAAGGAAGGACCATTGAGATTAACATTAGGCTTGGTATTAACTAGCCTCCTGGGTGACCAGGGTAAGAATCCCTTCCCCAGCTGTGCCTGCCTGGTATAGGGGTCTGTACCTTGCCCAGGTCATAGCAGAGAGTCTAACTGGTTATATTTGGCTTTGCAATACTCATTTCAAACCGTGCTGCTTCTGTCTCTGAAATGGAAAGGAGGTCAGTTTGACGGAACTGCCAAGGCAGACAGAGGTGATCTCAGGAGGCTTGAATCTGGAATCCAATGCCCTGAAACAGGCCTGGGCTGGTGACAGGACAGAGGGTATTTGGATAAGTTGTTAGACGCTTGGCTGCCCCTCATCTCTAAAGTGTAATTGTTCTGAGGTTTGCCTGAGCAATGTCCCCTCAAGGTCCCTAGGATAGACCTATCTGGAAGTCCTGTAAGTAGAGCTTTGTGGTAAGTGCTTGGGTCACCAGAGATATGTCTTAAAGCGACTTAATATGTCAGTTCTTCCCAGTCTCTTGCTTCCAGGCCACATGCTGAGCCATTTTAGCTAACACGTGCACTGGGACCAGAGTCCAAAGCCATGGGGTTACTCAATTATAGGCTGAAATCTAAAATCTAGGACTATACTGAACAAAATAAATAATTAAAAAAAAATAAACTACTTCCAGTGTTTTTTAGTTAGGTAAGACGGACTATTACAAAGTTAAGTGAGATGTTCGTACATGACTCAGCCTGGCATCTGGGCAAATGAAAAGATAAAAGAGGAAGAGAAGGAATCGAGAGGCAACAGTGCTGGTAGGGAGTTGGTTATGGCAAGACACAGGCTGCTCTGTCCTCTTTTACCTGCTCTCATTTCAGGGGCCACAAGAATAACCTAGAAATAAGATTTCCAGGCCGTCTCAAGGCTCTCTTTCCTGGGACTCAGCTGTATAGCTGCCTTTTAGGACTCTGCAGACCTGGTGCCTAAGCTGCTTGCTTTTTGCCTTGTCCCCTCCCCGATCTACCTTGACCACTCTCAGAACTGTGGACTTGGCTTCTTAGCCCAGTGCTAAGACTGGCCCTTGAGTCTGTGCTTAGCCCTACTCAGATCCGGACTCTTATTGCTTTGCCCCAAATACAGCCCAGCTGAGAGTTATCTCACCAGCACAGGTCCTTGAGGGTTAAGATCTCCTAAGTGCCCTGTGGCTCTGAAGAGTTGGGGGTCAGTCAAACTAGGCCTCGCTTTGAGCAAAGGCACAGGAATGGTTCTTACCATGGGGATAGACTGGGGGTGGTTTTTACTAAAGCCGTCACATTAACCTAAAAACCAGATGGAGAGATTCATGTATTTCAAGAAAAACTTTAAAAATTAATGACGCTCAAACACCAAGGGCTCTGGCTCCTGTGGTAAGAATGCCTCTCCATCCATATTCTTAGCTCTGGCATGTTCACAGCCCAAGCCAAGGTGACTGGATTCCTCACATAACCACAACATTCATTCATCATCAGTGTTTATAATAACTGACACACTTCAAGGCCATTGATAAAAAGCAGCTTGCTGATGGCCAAGGGTCTCCCTGGTCACGCAATGGGAAAGGCTTTTGGCCAAGCCTCCAGAGCTGGCTAATATGTGACTTATCTCAGGACCGCCTGGCTTTGAAAAATATACAAAGTGACCCACATGGACCCTGTTTTCTGGCCCCTGTGCATTCTCTGCCTCATTAAAAACGTTGCTTGTTTAAAATTGCCCAGGGACAATTAAGTAGGCCTGAAGTTGATTTATGGGAGACAAACAGAGCCATGAATGCACAGAAACATTGTAATGTCGGGGAGGCAATCCACGAAGATAAGGCTGAGGTGATGGGGTAGACCTGACTCAAGGTCAGCCATAGGAAGGGCTGTATCTTGACAACTGTCCAGATCCACAGAGGTCCACAGTATTCGTTTGAGCATTATATTTTATACCCTAACCCATAATGGTTCAGTGCTTGAAAAGAAGTAAAAACCAGCCCACACGGTCATATATGTCCCCACGCATTTGGAGTTGAAGTAGAAATCACAGGGAACAGTTGTACAGTGAAGCAAGGGGTGTGTGTGTGTTGATTTTCCTGTGCCAAGCCTTTTCCAGTCAGCTGCCAGTTATCTCTTTGGAAGGCATCCATACCACTCAGGGGTGTCTGGGCATTCATTCTGGGGGGTTCGTTGGAGCTGGTTGACAAGGGAATTATTGGTGAACTTAGAGCAAGGAGAAAATCAGAATGGGTTATGCCTGTAGGGGGACCATATTGGAAGTCAGATGCTATCCCAGGCATTTGGGCACTTAACTGTCCCTGGCTGAGTTAATGGCATGGTGTACCCATGCATGACTCCTATTAAGGCAGAATCTGAAACTAGGGGTATAGCTTTGGGCCCCTAGATGGTTTCTATCCCATCCCTCTGTGGACACAGGGCATCTGCTTCTAGCCACTCTGAAATGCTAACTCTTAACTGCCTCAGAGGATGTTACTCTCTACCCAGAGAATGTCCCAGGACATTTAGCTAGGTCAGGTCCCAGCAGGCCTGAACTTTTAGGAACATATGCACACACTTGCGTTTGACTATGTTGTGTTTCCTTTCTCTTTAGGGTTTCTCTGAGCATCCATGTGTTGCTCGATGACAAGGTCCTTATGAGAAATGTGTTGTTAAATGATTGCATCACCGTGTAAATATCGTAGAGCCTGGTTACCAAAAAACCTAAACAGCACAGGTCAGTCATTGGACTGGGCCTTTGATGAGGTCAAGAAACATGATAAAAGCACAATGGGTCTCCTACATAAGATAAGTTTTTCTTACATTAAGCTTAGTAAATAGAAATCTACCTATAATAGTAAAAGTACCGTGGGCACATAAAATGTCAACACTGCTGTTAAGTATTACATATTGCCAAGAATTGTATGTGCTGTATTATATAGGAGCGGCAGAATATTAACATTTTTGTTTTGTTTTGCTTGTGTGTTTGTTTCCCACCAGTGGCAGCACATGCTGTGAATAATGCACAGAGGTAAGACTTTCTAAAGCCTATAATGCCACTACATGACAGCAAGTTTTCAGCTCCATTGTAATCTTCTGGGACTACCTTTTATATATGGCCCTTCATTGACTGGTGTGTCATTGACTAAAAACCATAATCCCCAATACCTGTGACTCAGTGGCTTACTCCAGACCACTTAGAGAGTTTGCTACCGGAAGTCTTGGTTCCCAACACTACTCCCTCTGCCTCAGTTCTCCGGGCTGTACATTCTGTGTACATCATTGCTTACAGGTACTGAAGAAAAATCAAATCACAGACCCGACTGAAGGTCTCATTTAATAATTCCCCACATGGGTCTTTTTTGAAAGGTGGTCCTAAGGAAATCAAGTAATCGTCAGAAAATGGTTTGGTCCAGCTCCCACCGTGATTTCTCCCGCCGTGGTCTCTCCTACCTCCTCTTTTTGCCATCGAAGACCTCCCACCCACTTCTTAGACCCTTGTGCCTGGGTTTGAATGTCAACCTCTTCAAGTGAAATGACCTTCCTGAAGGCCTCAATTAATTAAAACATCAGCTCTAGCATTAAGCCTTCCCTATTTCCTTCCATCAGCAGCAACCTCTGAATCCAAGTCACTCCTGCCTGCTCTGGACCCCAAGGCTATCCAGCAACCTCTACCAAAGACTCCTTTGTTTCAGTGACAGGACAAGTTACCAATGTGACTGGGCTTTCCGTGAGTGCTTGGAAACACTTAAAATGCTTCCATGCAGATTCGAGTTGATTTAAACTGTCCTTGCCCTCAGTTTGTCTGCATTGGAAATTTATTGACTAGAATAAAATACGTGACTATTCTGCACTCCCAACACCAAGGAAACCGAGAGCCCTAAGAAGTTCCACATGGCTGCTTCATTTAAAGCCGGCATTCCTGAACTTAAGAAGGCATTTGTGTACTTGGGATTTTAAAGTTTCTGTCATTATTTATCACTAACTTGAACTCAAGAGCTATTTAAAAATTACTACTTATTGTTGGGGTTGGAAAGGAATTGATTCCGTGCTAGCTACTTTTCTCACTGCTTTGACAAAATCCCTTCTTAAAGAAGGAGGATTTATCTTGGCTCCGTGTGAAGTACAGCAGTACATCATGGGTGCAGTCATGGAGGCAGAAACACAAGATGACTGGTCTTAGAAACACAAGAGGACTTAGGGGGGCTGTCATGGCAGCAGAAAAACAAGTCCCGTTGGATCTCTAGTGAGAAGCCAGAGAGCACGCTGGTGCTCAGCTCACTCTCTTCCATTTGTTCAGTCAGTCCAGAGGCCCAGACCACAGTATGGAGATGCCCACACTCAGGACGTCTCTTTCCTCTTTGCTTAAACCTTTCTGGAAACACTCTTAGACACACCCAGAGGTGTATTTTCATGGCGATTCTAGGTTCAATGAGTCTGATACTGAGAATGAATTAGCTCTACCTCTTGCTCCTGAATCAATAAGGCTGACCTGACCATGTTGTCTCTGTCTGTAGTGTCCTGAGCTTTCATGGCCAGGGTTAGAAAATATTAGTTTCTATAAGCAATGATGAGACTTGTATCTCTGAGTATGTGACCTCAGGCTATCCCCTGTAGTCTAATAACAATGTACTTGTCTTATAGCTATTGGAGACAGCCCACAATGAGCTGACATGTGAAGTAAAGTTGGGATATCATTCCATACAATTGACTGGTTCATTCAGGGAAGATTGGCCCCAAGGGACTTTCAGCAACAGCAAAGCCACCAGGGCTGAACCAGACCTCTGTCACTACAGGGCCTTTCCGAGAGGAATCTAGTGGTGGATCATTTGTGGATAAGGTTGCAATGTGGGTAGAAAGGTATTTATTTGCTTAAGATTTACAGGGTAAGAAAGCCACATTGTCATCTGAAAGAAGACAAATGGCAAATTTCTGGAGCAACAGGCCTCTGGGGGCTAATTCAGGAAGCTCACCAGTGACTCAACGTGTCAAAGGTCAGCTCTGTGCTATGAAATGAAAATACAAGTTCTTTTAGCATAAACAATACAGGGACAGTCTCAAGCGTCCCCAGACATCAGTCACATCAGACACATTCTGTGCCCTACAAGATGTCCCCATGACTACACCTGAAGGTCAGAGCATAATTGAGCAGAGGACCTGGTTAGACTGTGTAGTCACACAGTTACATCCAGGTACACACCCTGCTTACAGCCAAGGCTGAGGACTTCCAGTGAGCTTCCTGGAGATACCGGGCTTTGGCTGCTGCATGCTCCTTCCCTTGCATGATCTAACAGGGACTCTGAAACTTACCCATCTCCGTCCTCCTTTGGTCTTGTGTAGGTTGTTGCAAGAGACTGACTGCAAGGTGGTGATGCAGCTCACACTCCTGTTGTGGTTTGAGCTGTAAACAGGACAATGAGCGCCAGGGGTTCCCATCGGGCTACCTTACCCTTGCTAGGGACTACACAGTCTGAGCAGCTACAGCTCCTCTCGGTGGATGGTGCGAAGTCAATAGAAGGCATCTGTAAACCAGAACATGAAGTGTTTGCATCACAAGCACATGGCGCATGGAGGAAGATGCATTGCAGTTACCTTCTTCTGCTCTGAGCAGGGAAGGCTAATAAGGCCAATGTGTTCAGGAATGAGTGGCCTTGTCTGGCTGATTCATCTCTGTATCCTGGCTCAAATTTCTAGTAACAGAAATTCAACCAGTGTAAGTCGGACTGTTTCTCATAGTTTTTTCTTTTTCCTTTAAGTTAAAGGTTTTGTTTTTAAAAAGTTTTCCTTAGTGTATGGAATATTGGGTTTCATTATGACATTTCCATACATATATATCCTCATGCCCTGTGCTCACTCACTGCCCCCGCTTCCCCTTTTTCCTCTCCGCATCTCCACGGTCCTCTTTCTCCTCCCAAATAGTTTTCCCATGCTTTCATGGTGTGTGTGTGTGTGTGTGTGTGTGTGTGTGTGGGGATGTGGATGTATGTGCACATACGCACGAATGTGTGTGATGTTGTATGTGTGTCTGTGTTTCTGTGCGTGTAGTTAAATCTAGATTTTTCAAGAGAGAAAAATAGAATTCTCTCATTTCCCTATTAACCTCAATCCTGTTCCTCCTCCTTCTGGAGTTCTTCCACCTCCATCACAGTCCCCCCTTTCAGCTTCATGCCCTATGCATGTTTATAAATATATTTAAACTTACACTTGGCCTATGAGAGAAAGCATGAAGCATTTACCTTCCTGAGTCTAGAGTCTGCTTACATGGTGAGCTCTTATTTCTACCCATGCTCCTGTAAATTGCCTAATTTCATTCCTTTGATTGCTGAATAAAAACACCACATTTTCTTTATGAACCCATCAGCCGGTGGGTGTTTAGCAGCTCCCACATGTTGGCTCCTGTGAGTAGTGAGATAACAAAGGGATGTGCGGTGAATGTCTCTTGTGGCCTGCTGGTAAAATCCCAAGGGTGGGAGAGCTGAGGGATTGTCTCTTGTGGCCTTCTGGCACATACCCATGGTGAGGGAGCTGTGACGTAAGGTAGTTTTATTTTTCCTTTATTTCTGTGGGGTACGAGTGGGGCAAACCTCCGCCCTGGAGGCTTCATCAGTTTACAATCTCACAAGGTGAATAGGCTTCTCCATTCCCTCTCCAGCACTTATTCCTTCTGTTGTTCCTGATGTTGGCCCTTCTGATTTGGGAGAGATGGCATATCAAAGCAGTTTTAAATTGTGTTTCCCTGATCGCAAAGGATGTCCAAAACCTTTTAAATATTTATGGGCCATTCACATTTCTTCTTTGAGAACTGTCTAGGTTTTATTGACCCAAGTTTTGATTGAGTTAGGGATTTAGTATTAAAATTTGCATCTATGTATATATGTGCGATATTATTGTATCTTTGTCTTTCTTGCAATTGTTTCCTTCACCCTGCAGGGTTTTTAAACTCCCTGTAAGCCCATTTAGCAGTCTGGGGAACTGTTTGCCCAGCTCTTTGCAGAAAGTCCTTGATTATGCTTGTATATTGAAGTGATTTCTTTATGTTTTCTTCTATCCATTTTCAAGTTTCTTTCATGAAATTCTGATCCATTTAGATTGGCTCTTGAGTGATATAGATCGAGCTTACTTTCCTGACCATGGAAATGCAGTTTCTTTTTGTTGTTGTTATTTGTTTGTTTGTTTGACACAGTTTGTGTGTGTGTGTATGTGTGTGTGTGTGTGTGTGTGTGTGTGTGTGTGTGTGTGTGTGTGTAACAGCTCTGGCTGTCTTGGAACTCGTTCTGTAGACCAGGCTGGCCTCAAACTCACAAAGATACCCCTGCCTTTGCCTCCCAAGTACTGGAATTAACGGTGTGTGCCCCTACTGCCCCAGCAGAAATATGACTTTGTAAGAACCATTTACCAAAGAGGCCATCTTTCCTCCAAAGTGTATTTTTGATACCTTTGTTGAACGTTCGGTGGCTTTGACTGTGTGTATTTATTTGTGGCTACTCTGGGCCATCAGTCTACCAGTCTGGATTCGTGCCAGTCCCATGATGATTTTATTACCGTGTGCCTGCAGTATAATTTGGCATCTTTCTGATTAGCATTGCCCGACTCCCGAGGTTTTCTGTGCTTCTTTATGTATTTCTGGATTTTTTTCCTGATGCTGTGGAGAATGTTGCTCTCATCAAAGGTGATTCTCCTTTTCTCTTGGGTAGTTTTGCCAGGAGTCTCCCAGGCTTTTTTTTTTCTTCAGTGTTTTATTTTATTTTCCCCTCTTATCATTATTATTTCTTTGCCTTGTGCTTTTGGGTATGGCTAATTCTTTTTCTAATACCTTGAGGTGCATAATTATTTATGTGGGACCCTTTTAAATTTAAATCTTACCATGTATAGTCATAGCCTCTTAGAACTGCCCTAGCTATACCCCAGAAGTTCTGATACATTGTGCTTTTGCTTTCACTTGATTATAAGAACTTATTCTCTGTTTTGGTTTATTTTGCTTCTAAATACAATCTCATGTAACACAAGCTATTCTCAGACTCACCATGCGGTTCAGGCCAGCGTACTTCTTCCTAATCTTGATGTTTTATTCCCCATGTGCTGTGATCACAGCTCTGCACTCTGATGCTCTGCTTGGCTCTATAGACTTCAAAATTTACTCTCTATTGTCTCTAGTGACCGCTGGCCATTCAGGACTATTTCTTGGGCTCCAAGTATTTTTATAGTTTTGTGGTTTCTCTTGTTATTCAATTCTAGGGTTTTTTTTTTTTCCTACTATGATCAGATAAAATACAAGAAATTATTTTCATTCTTCTGTTTGGTCATGTCTTTCTTGTGGCTGAGAATATGATCTTAGAGAATTTTCTGTAGGTTATGGAGAAGGATGCACACTCTGCCCCAGCTGAATGTGATATTCTGGGAATGTCTGTATGTCCATTCTGGGAATGTCTGTATGTCCATTCTGGGAATGTCTGTATGTCCATTCTGGGAATGTCTGTATGTCCATTCGATTTGTGGTATAGTTTGTTCTAAAGTAGCTTTATTTTTAGTTTGGGTAACTTATTTAAGATGAGAGTGGGTTATTGAGACCATCAACTATTATTGCATTTAATAGTTTATGATCATTTCATGTTCATTTATGTGCATCTTCTTTTAGTAAATTGGGAACCCCTTGCTTAGTGGAGGGTACAATTGTTGCATCTTCTTGATGCATTATTCCCTTTAATTATGAAATGGTCTACTTTATATCCTCTGATTTTTTTGTTTGAAGTCTATTTTATCATACTCCAGAATGGCTCTGCCATGCTGAGGTGTTCACTTGATGATTTTCATTCTGTCCTGACTCTGTCTGTGATTGTTTTTATCATTGAGGTACATTGGTACAAACAATATTTGCATCTTACTTTTTAAAATCTTTTCATTTTAATCCATGTCTCTTAAGTGGGACGTAAGGACATTTGTATTTATGGTTCTTATTGAGGGTGGCTTCCTAATCTTTGTAATTTTGTTGGTTGCTTTTCTGATTTGTTGGATCGTTATTTGCTCTTTTCTTCCTCTATGTTGGTATTAGACGCTTTCTGGCTTGCGGCACTGGGCGTGATGTTGGTCTATTGTAGCTCTCCCTTTTCAACTCTTCCTTTCAAGGAATTTCTTTTGTGGTTTAATGGCTGAAATTGTCTTTCTTCTTCCATTTATTTAACAGCAGTGCCCTTTGAGTCATACAAACTCCAACTGGGAAGAAAGGCCAGTGTAGGTATTCAGAATAGATACTGGGTACCCAAGGGACAGTAAGAGGTGCTAGAACTCAGTGACTTTAGAAGGAACTTCCGCCCTCTGTAAGGCGGAGGGTCTTTCAGGGCCTTGCCCTCATGGTCACTCTTTGGAAGCAAAAGCCTTGGCTTGTTGAGCAAAAGCTAGATCTGAGGAAAAGCATTGAAGGTCCTCATGGTTATGAGGGAGATGGTGATGGGGAAGCTCTTGGCCTTCCCTTTCTTCTATCCTCTCCATTAGCACATTTCTTGGATAAGTCCCCTCAGAAATCAAATGGAAAACATTTTTTTTTTTTTAAAAAAGTTTGTTTTGTCTGAAATCGGTATAGCCATCTCAGCTTCCTTACCATGGCTGTTCACATGATATGTACTCTCCATCCTTCAAATTTTAAATTTGTGTCTTTGAATCTAGAGTATGCTATTTGGAGCCAGGTATAATGGCACACATCTGTAGTTCCAGCACCTAAGAGATGTAAAGTAGAGGATCACTGGCTCAAGACCTGCCTAGGCTACATAGCAAGAGCCATTACAGCCCAAGCTACATTATAAGACCCAAGAAAAGCAAGGCAAAGTGTGCCGTGCCGTGCTGTCTGTAGGAAAAACATAGTTGGATCTTCTTTCCCCACCTGCTCTGACAGTCTCTGCTTTCTGATTACATTGCTTAATCCATTCATACCTAATTTTATGATCTATAGTGTTGGGTTTGTGTCAACCATTTTGATTTTGTTTTTTGTTTTTTGGTTTTTTTTTTTTTTTTTTTTTTTTTTTTTTTTT
>JADRCD010167280.1:12408-27911 GCA_019843815.1 Montemys delectorum
TTTTTTTTTTTTTTTTTTTTTTTTTTTTTTTACATAGATATTGTGTCTATTTTGCTCCTGACTTAGTATACAGAGGAACACACTATAAGTCATAGATTTGTGGGTGCAAAATGTAATGTTATACCATTTTACTCTTTCAAAGTCTTCACCACATTTAACTTAGCACCTCCTTTCTGCCTTGTAGGCTGTGGTGATCCACTCACAGAGGGAGAACAAAAAGGAAGCCATCGATGTTGTCTGCCCTTAGCAGAGGAAGGGAAACATCATTAGGGGAGGGCTAAGCAGCAGGGCAGTCATTGCTCTCTCTAACTTGCGTTCATTCAGAAACCTCTCCTAAGATCACTTCAGGAGCGTTAAGAAGTTGGTACCTGAATGGCAAGGGAATTCTCTTTGGTCTATTCACTGCAGTCTATGAGGACCAGAGGGGTAGAAGAGAGAACTGTAATCTGCCCAAAGCCATTTCTCACAGGTCCCAACATTAAGGCCCTCAACCGAGGCTTCCCACTGTGGGCTACTGTTTTCTTCTTGAAAGGCACAGGCTCTGGCAGAGTGAAAAAAGGACTCGCGCTATTCTAAAGTGGATATGTATGTCATGCAGATTTGTGCATCATTAGACCTCCAGATAAACCAAGGGAAGTTTGTGGACTGGACAAAGGGAACAGACAGTCTTGGAAGATAGATTTTAAGTGTGTCACAATTTAACAGCAGCATAGCTGGTGGGTTTTTTAAACATCCTTTATTATATGTCTATAAAATATATAACATATATAACATGTTATATAGTTTACATACGTATTGTTTTGGTATACACACGCGCGCGCACACACACACACACACACACACACACACACACCATTTAAAAAGGGTTAGCGGGAAGGAGGATGGCGGGGGATGGTGGAAGCCAGTGTAGTGGAGGGTTGAGTCTCTTGAGAGGATGCAGTGTTCCCTCCAGTTTTACGAAGCTATGGTGAATGAGTGATGGATGGAGACCTGGACCTCATCTATGTTTTATTATTTACATAGTGTAGTAAAGAATTGGAGAAAAATAATGTAACGTGTTAGGGAGAGTTCAAGACCTAAAATGGACCATCTGAAACATTATCTGACAAAAGCACACTGTGAACCCAGTCCAGGGATTTTCATTCCACACGAGGGAGTGAAAAACCTCCTGCCCTGTAAAATATTCTTTATAGTTGGTTATTTGTCCTAGGGGAAGGGAGTGGGAGGCTCATCTCCGCTTCCTGAATACTTGCTGAATTCTGCAGGCGATGTGGTAACTCTGTTGCTATGTCCCATTCAATGTGTCTGTCTAAGCCGCCTCACCTGCGGCCTGTTGCCTGTCTTTGCCTCCATAGCCCCCTCTGCTCTACATTGCCTAAGCTCCAATGTCCAGACCCCACCTTAGTTTCAAAATCACTTTGTGCACTACTTATTACCATGGGCCTGGACCTTGGGTCTGAATTTCACAAAGGCAGTCTTGTTCCTATGTTGACTCCCAGACTTCCTGAACCTGCTGGGTTGCATCGTAGGTTCTTACTGACTGGGTTTACAATGTCAAGGTGGCTGACCTGTGTTGCCATTCCGTAGGGTTGTCATCTCTGAATGGTTCCATGGAAACCTGGTTCACACTTCCCACCATGTAGAATACTTCAGACAGATTTCTTTCTCAGAAGGCATGGCAGGCTGTCACCCCCGGGATCTGGATCACCTGGCAGCTGAGAGCAGCCACTAGCTTTGGCCTAGGGTCTGTCCCACTGCACCTCCTACTCCTTTCTCTCTGACTAGAGTCCAAAGCAGTCTGGTCCTATGGATGTTGCACAACCCTGGTGACGACACATCTTTATTTCCTATTCTAGGGACTCTTTGCCCTCCCTATTACCTGTCCCAAACTTTATGATGTGAACCACAGCATCAGATACAAAATGGACAAGACAGTCTCACCAACGTTGCAACCAGCTCCATGACCATCTACAGACAAATCTCTGCAGGAACTCTCATCCCTAAGTTCTAGCCATTTTTGGCAGTGGAACCTGGCTGGAGACCCCTGCTAGCCACAGAACCCTTTTAGTTTTATTTTTAATTTTTTAATTTTTTTTTATTTTTTGGTTTTTTGAGACAAGTTTTTCTGTGTAGCCCTGGCTGTCCTGGAACTCACTCTGTAAAGCAGGCTGGCCTTGAACTCAGAAATCCACCTGCCTCTGCCTCCCAAGTGCTGGGATTAAAGGCCTCTGCCACCACTGCCGGGCAGAAGCCTTTTAGATATGCTTCTCCCTCTGGAAGTTTAAGCACATGGTAGTTGGCCCTGGCACAACTTGGCTTGAGCACTTTCATATAGTCAAATTGAGATGGTTTTCAGGTTCTTCTGGGAGACTGTGACATAGCATACATTGAAGAGATACCTGAAAACCAAGAGGTTGGGCTCAGAAGGGGCTAACATTGGCATTTGATCTTAGACTTCTGTCTTACTTCCCTCTTTCAGAGCCCACCAGCCTGTGGTGTTTGTGATAGCTGCCCAAGCAGACCATCCTGAAAATCCCCTTTGGGTACCTCTAGTGGCTTTACTTGGAATGTTGATATGCTTAGTGGTGCACTGAGTAAGAAGTACTCAGTTTTGCAACCACTTGCAGTGGCCACCTTCATTTCCGAATTTCCTGTACCTCCTGCCTCTACCTCCCAGCCTTCTAGCCATAGATGTTGGAGGCAGCCCTGCCCACCACCTTTGCAGACCCCTGTGGGTGTGGTCAAAATGATGGCCCTATCTAGGCAAGTACATTTTAGGTTGGCACATGCTCCTGAGGACACAGAGGGAAGGAGGATTGCCCAGGGACAGTGGCCTTCAGGGCCCTACCTGTGGGGTGCTTTCCCTCTCCCATCCCCCACCTCCGCAATGCTGCTCAGAACTTGTTTTCTAGCCTGGCTTCTCTCAGTCTCTGCCTGTGAGGTGCTGTGTTTCCGGAATAACCCACATCACAGAGTCAGGGAAGCAGAGACTGGAGGGTGATTTCATGGATGGGTCTTTGCAATGGCAGGTTGTATTTGCAGCCTTCTGGGTCTGGGCATAGGGATGTACTTAAACAAACGTCTCCTACTTTCTGCTGAGTCATAGGTGTGGCTGGAGGGACAGTGTGGCAGTTGGCCTCAGGTAAGGGCAATACATCTCTAGTCATGGGAATTGTCACTTAGTAACCATGTATTTGAAGGTTTTAAGTGGCAGTCGCCATCCCTGGCACTGCATGGCGGTGTGTCCCAATATCCTTACAAATGTGTTGCTGATTGTCTTTGTTTTAGAAATAAGAAGACAGGATACGGGGAGGCCATATTCTCTCAGTGCATGAATCTGTGCTGACTTCTGCCCAGCTGGCACATATATCTCTCCCATGGCATCTTCCTTTTAACAGACTCCTGGGAAGCTCAACCCAGCACACATGGTCCTTGGAAGAAAATGGCCCCCTGAGTCTGTGAGAATAGGAACATTCCTTTCCAGGGAGCCTGTTTTGGCCCTTACTGAACTTCTATGCCTGTCTCCATCAGTTCTTGGATCTGGATCTTCAGGAGACCGCTCTGCCCGGCCATCTGCAGGCTTTGGCACATAGGCACCTGAGCCTGGCCAATTCTGACAGGCTGCCAGAACATCAGCATCCACCTTCCAGCCAAGAACAGAGAATACTAATGCTTTTCCCAAGTGCACAAGAACCAGCCAGTTCTCTGAACAGACCCTGCTACCTGAGATGCTAAAGGCAAGACTTTCTGGGGACATTTTATAGGCTTAGATTTCGCAAAACCTACTTTTACTAAGGATTCTTAAATGCTTTAACCTCCGTTCTAGGCCACCGCCCAGCAGAGGTAGTGGACAAGCAATGTTATTAGGATCTGGGGAAAGTAGACCTGTTTAGAAATAGTTCTTTGGAGCAAATCCAAACTGTATCATCAGGATATTGGCAGCTCAGTTCACACAAATTGAAGGTGGCAACTCAATCCAGAAGAAGCCTCGAGGGTCCGCTGCATGCTATTCAGAAGTAGTTCCTTGGGGGCAATGTCAATCTCCAGTTGTCAGGATGCCAGCCGTCCAGTTCAGTGGTGTCAGGATAGCAAACGTAAGTCAGCAGCAGTGGCACAACCCAGCAGAAACTGCCAGGCCGCTGCCACATCAGCACGAGTCAGCAGGAGCCACCGGGACCAGCAGGGACGCCAGGAGAAGTTCTCTGTTGTGCCTCTCTCAGTGAAGACAGAGGCAGGAGACCAATGAAGCTAAGTGTTACAAAGCTAGCTACGCAAGCCAGGTGTCCTTGTCCGTTGAATCCTATTTATACTGCCTCCAAACGTCACGTGTTCCCCCA
Source organism: Montemys delectorum (assembly GCA_019843815.1). NCBI lineage: Eukaryota > Metazoa > Chordata > Mammalia > Rodentia > Muridae > Montemys > Montemys delectorum. The sequence continues at coordinate 16,746 of JADRCD010167280.1, forward strand.
CAGGTCTTGCCTCAGCAAAACACTACATGAGTCTGCTTTAGCAAAAGTCTACATGAATCTGTATCAGCTGACATATCCAGAAACTTCCGCTTCACTCTGCCAATTGGTAGGAGGAGTCTGTGGAGCAAGAAGCCACCAGAACACCACCAGAAGTTTTTTTTTCAGGATGCATTCCTTTCTGTGACAGCACACCCAAGATGACCAGTTAGGAATGGCCAAGTGTCACCCACTGTCTGTTGGGTTATATTTATAGTCCTTCTCAATAGCATGTGACCTTTCATGTGTCTGCTTTAGCAAAACATGCTTTCACCTGTGGGCACCAACAAAACATCATTTGACATAACTGACTTTCCGAAGAAAGCAGAAGTTTCCAGTCCACGTTTGGCGACTTATGAAAGGCTAGCACGGCCTGAACAAACTCACGAATGCTGAGAATCCTCTTGTGTTCTGGCACCTCTAGTGGCTGGGGCTTCTGCTCGTGGTGTGCCTTAGCTCCATCTGTGCTGGGGCTCCAGGCATTCCCGACTGCTGGAGCTTTGGTCCATCAGAAAGTGCTGTTTAGTGGGTCCACACCTCCTATGCCCAGATAGACCTCCGTAAAGGGTACCTTCTCATGGAGGTGGGCAGCACTCAAAATATGGTGTTTTTTCTTATAGGCCTTCATTTCAGAAATGAGAAGTTCAGCAGGTTCACTGAGCCTTCCTAGTTTATGTTGAGACAGTGAAGAGGGACAAATCAGGTCCTTAATAGCACGTGGTCCTTTTCAAAGTCAAACATGAGAGGAAGCTTTAGCTGATCTTGAGGAAGTGAGCTCTCCGGCCCATGGGTTGGTCCTGCAGGAGATTAATTGGTCCTAATTAAATGACCAATTAAATGGCCATTGAATGGCCCTGATCTGCAGAGAATAACCCTGCAAAATTCCCAGCAAACACATGCACACACGCACACGCGCAACACAACCCCTGCCCCCAACAAAAATCCAAACAAACAGCAGAAACAAAACAAAACAGAAACCAAATACCTTGAATCCATCCCACAGTTGCAAGAAAGCTGAATTCTGCCAGCAACTACTGAGCTTCGATGGAGCTTCAGAAGAGGATGCACGCTGACCAACATTGTAACTTTAGCCTTCTGAGACCTTTAAGGACTCTTGTCAAGCCTTGTCACCTATGGAAGCTGAGATGGTAAAGATGTGGTTGACATTGCTGTGTGAAGTTCATGGTAATTTTCAATGCAACTGATCCTCCAACCTCCACCCAGATATGGCCAGGTTTTTAGGAAGGCCTAGAGTTCCTTATTCTCTGGGCCTTGCCATGAATTCTTTTCTATTTTAAAAGATGTCAGTTTGAAACATTGTTTCACTCTGTGGTCAAGGTTGGCCTCTTGGTCCTTCTGCCCAAGTCTCTTGAGTGCTGACAGGCCTGTATCTCTACACATAACCACACATAGCTTAATTAATATTTTAATGTTAGATAATGTTTATAAATACTTATAGTAGCTAGTGCAAAAAATTCAGTAAGTGTTCACAATGTGTAAAAATGAAATCAGATAATTAGCATTTCCATTGCCTTAGACATTTATCATTTCTATGTAAGGAGGAAGGTGGACTCATCTAGTTATTTTGAAATATAAGTTGCTGTGCCCCTGTTCTTCCCACTGAGTTCTGTGGGAACACCAGGACTGACTTCTGTTTACCTGTGTTTTGTTACCTGCTGATTGGCTTGGTCTTGGGTTCATCTTGCTTCCTGTCCCTGAGCATCAAGCTACCAAGATGCCAATGACCAGAGGCCTTGCCAGCCACTTGTCCTACTCAAGCTTGTCCCTGTGACCACACACTTAAGTGAGCCAGGAAGAAGCAGCAGGTTTGGGCGTTCATGACCCCACCTCCAGCGGAGTCTGCATCCATGCCTCTGTGTCCTGATGCTTTCAAGTCATTTATTGGCGCAAAGAAAGACCACAAACCCCAGAATGATCTTCAGTCTTCCCTAGAGAAGATCAAGAAAAATGTCACCAGATCTCCAAGCCCAAACCACAGTAACCTGAGGCCAGAGAGGAGTGAACATTTTTAGAATTATAGGCACTTCTGCTGTCTGTAGGATTGAGAAATTGTTATCATTGTGTAGGAGGTTGAGTGATTTATTTGAAATTCTTGGAAGGATTGCAATAAGAGAGGTCTGACCAAAGTCTCAAAGCTGCTGACTGGCTCGCTTTAAAGTATGCAATCTATTTAGCAAACCACAGAAAAATATGAAAAAATAAATAAATAAATTCTATAAAAATTAAAAATACTAACTAAAAAATATCTGTGAAGATACAATTCATCTCTGTCAAACAAAATGAAACAAAATCTTTTCTTTTGATTCAATTACATACTTTGGCGAAGTTGCACAAATAAAACACAGAACATCGTGTCCCTTTCTCAGGCTCTCTCTCCACAGTGACCTTTTTAAATAATGCGTACAATAGTTATAAAGGTATAACTATTGTACAATATAAAAATAAGCACACATTAGGGGTTAAATTGTGTATCTCCTATCTGATAGCTGTTGAAGTCCCAGCCTGTCATGGTTTACCATATGACATATGACCTTTGGAAATAGGTCATTGCAGTTGTCACTAGTCTCTTAAGCTGATGTGGTCAGTGTCCTTATAAGATGATCACATAGGGAGAATGTCACCCTGCCAATATGTGTGGGGTTTGACTTATGTATCGTCAAAATAAAATAAAATAAAATAATATAAAATAAAAATTTGAGATTTATCAGAACCTGGGAGGTGAGGAGGGTTCTGATGTACAGGCCTACCCACCAGCCAGCCTTGTGGCTCGGCAGCGGGGTGTTTCCCATGGATGCTTGGTCTATGCAGAATAGTTACTGTCATAAAGACTCTTTGCTCCAGTAGCATGCCTTTTCCTGGTACATTGGCTGACTTACATGGGGGCAATGAGTAGGCTGTGGATATTTGGTCTGCAGCTGTTGGTGGATGCACAGGCTTCTCCAGGGCATCAGTTGACTTGCACTGGAGTAAAGCAAGTCTTGCGTTCCACTGTGCTCTCTTTGCTTCCAAGGTCCTTAAGAACTTGTGGAAGACTTCTCACCTTCGAGAGTCTTCCCTTGTTTGACTTCTTTTATAAAATAATAATGCATTAACCCAGACCCCAGCACTGAGCCGTCCTGGCCAATGCCTATCTCTACACTAAGGCTCTGTAATAGTGTTGATCTGAACATTTGAGGCAACCCCTCCCCTTGGTCTCAAGAATGACCAGCTTTTTCTCTCCATGAATTTGACTGTTAGGAACCCCTCAGAGGTGTAGACATCCAATATCTGTCTTCACGGTTCCTACACACTGGGACAAGTTCTAGAATTTTTTGTTTTATAGCACTTTGTAGATCCACTACCACATTTGCTTATTTCTGTCAGTGGACACGTGAGTCTTTCCACCATTTGGCTATGTGACTAATGCTACAAAGGACTCAAGTCTGTAAATATCTACTTGAGTCTCTGCTTTCAATTATGTTGGGTACGTATCCAGAGGTGGGATTTCTGGGTCATATGGTAATGCGGTCTTTATTTTTGTTTGGCTTTTGTGTTATAGCCAGCATTACAATTCCTACTTTTATTAGTTGCAGTGCTAGGGCTGGAACTTGGAGCCTTACACATGCTGGGCAAATGCTCTACTACCAAGCCACACTTCCAGAAGCCTTCTTTATGTTTAAAGGGAAGACTGGGGACAAAGGTGTCCCACCTTACCTGCACAGAAACTGGCTAGCTAAATCAACAGTGAAAATCACACTCCCCCCGAGTCACCAGATAAGCCAGATACAGTGTAAAGTCTCCTTACCTTTGCCTCTGGCGCATGGCCATCTCTCTCCTTAGAGTCTCTGCCTGCTTTAGAATTTCAGGAAGCCATTGTGAGAAATCATTCAGTTCTAGGGCCTCTGCTCATTGAGCGTGAATGTAGTGAAATTATTCCTTTCTGTGTGGTTCTCCTCCCATTGGAACTTCTGCTGTGTTGGTAAAAATGTAGTTATCGTAAGAAGAGCCATGATCTCTTTTGTTTTTATTTTTTTTAATTTTTATTGGATTATGATGAGAAAAGTTACATGATTTCAATTTATCTGAATTTTTTAACTTTTAAAAACGTATTTTAAGTAAATAGAATTACATCACATTCTTCTTTCCCTTTTGTACCCCAACTCCTCCCAGAGACCCCCCCTTCAATACCTACAATATCATTTTTGTCGTATTCCTTAAAATCTATAAAATATTATAACAATACAAATAAGTATTATAAAAGTTGTTTGATATAAAACAACAATCAATTTTAACAGTCTTATGTAGATGCTCATCTACAGCAATAGTGAAAATACATTTTTTCTCAATATAAATTTTAAATAACTCCAAACATATTAACTGTATACTTCAAAATAATACATAACTGCTGGTATTTTCCTAAATGAACATAAATATATAAAGTCTTTTTATTTGTTTTGTATTTAGTAGAGTTTAAAATCTTAGCTCTTACTGTGGTACAAGCCCAAAATAAGAACAATTTTTAGATATTGGATTTCATTGTAAGAAGGCAATACTTCAATAACTGTCACATCACCAAAGGATTTTACCTCCATTGTAGCTAAGCAGAGAGTTGATAGTTCTACTGCACCAAGAAATGAATTGTAGGCTCAATTTTTGGATACAGACTTCCTGCTATGGTCAAAGCTATTTGACTTGAGTGAGTGACTTTATTCTCAGCCCACAGAGAACAGGTTACATTCATTTAAGAAATGGTGTATGTATTAAGATGGTCTATCCATAAAGTCATTCACCAACTGTTTCAATGAACAATGGTTCTGCTTGGAGGGTGGCACAGACATTGGGTGAGGGTAAGAATTTGGTTCATTAGCTATGATAATTTGGAAAAGCATTCATCTCAAAGAAAGGTAACTTATAAAGTCCTCTTCTTCAAACTTGATACAAGAGTTACAAATGTCAGGCAAAGCATTCAGTCTCACTCTTTGTTGTTTTCTTACAAGCAACCTTCCTAGTTAATCGTCTATGTTTCTTTTGGGTATTTAAATACTTTTGAAGTATATAAGATGTTCTGAAAACCATAGTATAGTGTAAAGACATGAAATAAACAATACACCAATAAAGAGGCTGAGATAGGAGAAGCAAGATCTCAAGACCCTTATGTTGTACACAGCCAGACACTGTCACAAACAAACAAGCTGAAAGTATATATAGATTGTATAATGTTGGACCTATTTCTCCAATTACCAAATTAGAGAGACCATTGGATGACAATCAACAAATTTCTAATTCCTCATATTATTGGATTTCAATCAATTAGGATTTGTTGGTAATATTAATTTTCATATTAATATATTAAGAAAAAGTAATTGTCACATTCCTGTTTTTTTTTGTTGTAAGAGATTGAATTAGATTTGTGTGGATTTGTTGAAAGATTACCTTCTTGCTTCTTCTGGGGTATAGTTTTGCTCCTTATGTTGATATTTTCCATCTATTATCCTTTGTAGGGCTGGATTTGTGGAAAGATATTGTGTAAATTTTGTTTTGTCATGGAATATCTTGTTTTCTCCATCTATGGTAATTGAGAGTTTTGCTGGATATAGTAGCCTAGGCTGGCATTTGTGTTCTTGTAGGGTCTGTATGACATCTGCCCGGGATCTTCTAGCTTTTTGTCTCTGGTGAGAAGTCTGGTGTAATTATGATAGGCCTGCCTTTGTATGTTACTTGACCTTTTTCCCTTACTGCTTTTAGTATTCTTTCTTTGTTTAGTGCATTTGTTGTTTTGACTATTATGTGTCGGGAGGAATTTCTTTTCTGGTCCAGTCTTTTTGGAGTTCTATAGGCTTCTTGTATGTTCATGGGCATCTCTTTCTTTAGGTTAGGGAAGTTTTCTTCTATAATTTTGTTGAAGATACTTACTAGCCCTTTAAGTTGGAGGTCTTCACTCTCTTCTCTACCTATTATCCTTAGGTTTGGTCTTCTCATTGTGTCCTGGATTTCCTGGATGTTTTGGGTTAGGTTCTTTTTGCATTTTGCATTTTCTTTGACTGTTGTGTCAATGTTGTCTATGGTATCTTCTGCCCCTGAGATTCTCTCTTCTATCTCTTGTATTCTCTTGGTGATGCTTGCATCTATGTTTCCTGACTTCTTTCCTAAGATTTCTAACTCCAGGGTTGTCTCTTTTTGTGATTTCTTTATTGTTTCTACTTCCATTTTTAGGTCCTTGATCGTTTTACTCAATTCCTTCATCTGTTTCTTTGTGTTTTCCTGCATTTCATTAAGGGATTTTTGAGTTTGCTCTTTAAATGTTTCTACTTGTTTACTTGTGATCTCCTGTAATTCTTTATGGGATTTTTTTGTTTCCTCTTTAAGGTCTTGTACCTCTTTACCTGTGTTCTCCTGTATTTCTTTAAGGGAGTTATTCATGTCCTTCTTAAAGTTCCTCTATCAGCATTGTGAGGTATGATTTTAGATCCAAATCTTGCTTTTCCGGTGTTTTGGGATATCCAGGACTTGTTGCGGTGGGAGTACTAGGTTCTGTTGAAGCCAAGCAGTCTTGGTTTCTGTTGGTAGAATTCTTGCGTTTGTCCCTCACCATCTCTTTATCTCTGATGTTAGATGTTCTTGGTGTCTCTGACTAGAGCTTGTCCTGTCCCTGCTGCCCTGCAACTCCCCTGCGACTTGTGAGGCCTGTGCCTCCCTCCCGGATGGTCTCGCCTTAGAAAGTCACTGGAGAGAAAATGTCGGATCTCTCCTGAGTCTCTGGGTTAAGCACTCCCTGGAGGCAGGCCCTCCACTTGCAGGGAAGGGGCAGAGAAAGTCGATGATCCACCTCTGTCACTGGGAAGCTGAGAGGATCCTGTCCCTGCCGCCTTGCGATTCCCCTGCTCGACTCGTGATCTTCTTTTGTTTTTAAAGAAGGGTCCATTTCTCTAATCTCATGCTCTTCACATCATCAGTGATAGGATCAGTCAAAGCCATGATGATGCTCTTTCTAGATAAAACAGAACTCAGAGCAGAGGTTTGGTATGGTAGGCCTGAAACTTCTACCCATTCCTCTGAACACAATATCCATCCTATTTGGTTAGGTCCGTGACAGTGGGACTACTTTGGCCTGTGAGGTCATCACCACAATCCTTATAAAGAGGAGTGTCTTGTTACTGGTCCCTGGCCTAAGAACCTTAGAAAGAGAGAAGGATGGATCTAGAATATCTAGTTTGCATTTGAAGCTCAAAGGGATAATTACTATTACTCAGACCTGTAGTTTCTGATTTACCACCAGAGGCTGTGGTGGAATCCCCTAGAGGAGGACTTTAGGATTAGTGGACACTGAGTGAACCAAGAATCACCTATAGTGATGATTGTGTGTCTGGATGGTTAATGGGGAGACAGTTTACAACAGCCCAAGGTTGACAGAATCAAAGGAAGCAGAAGTGGGCAGAGTTAATCCCTAGGTACTTTGGTTGGTGAACGCTCTTAAGTCTCAAAGTTACTTTGTCTCCTGGGCCTTGGATGCCTGATAAGCCAGTGGCCAGCTGGTTCCATGTGGCCTTGTAAGGTCAGATGAAGACTCAAAGCCCCGAGTACTACGATGTCTGGCTAAGATGTCCTGGGCTCCATGGATGTTGCTGAGTTCCAGCATTTGTCCTGGACCAGTAGCCTTTCTCTGGATTGATGCCAAGTTCTGGGAGAAGGGCCTGGACACCAAGATGACCTCACAGGCAACTTTTACACTATTGGCATTTTCATACACATTCTTATGAGCTGTGTGCCAAAGAGATGTGGTAAGACACTAGCCTTCAGCTCCCAGAGACAAGTGAGGTAACAGAAGGGCTGTGGAGAGGTTTTCTACTTTGATTTCACCACTAGACATAACTGCAGCATGAGCAAGCTGGGTAACACTCTTTGTCTTCATCATACTAAACTGTGGGAAATTTTTGCTCTGCCATTAAAGACATCATCAAATGAATACATTTGGGTTGATATGTAAGGCGCTTTCTGCTTTCCAGAAAAGAATAGAGAGAAAAATAAAGTTCCTATTCATAGTCTCAGGGAAACAGGCTCTGGCTCTGAATGAAGAAATAGCCCCTCTTAGGCCTTTAATCTCTCCTGATTTTGGCCCCCAAGCACCTCCATAATATTCGGCAGGGAGCACAGACCTTTTCCCTGAGAATGGGGGAGTTGGCACTTGGCTGCATCCCATTTGTGTTGGCCACTGGCTTTGGTTTCCTGCAATGGCACTCCCACACTGGGTGAAATGGCCAGTTCATGAAGAGACTCCAAAGCTTCACGCTCTCACCTCCATTTGTAAAAGTACCTATCCAGCTCACTTTGTTCTTCCAGTCTAAAATTTATGAGCATTCTGAAGCATTCCCCTTGATCTGTCACTTAGCAGGAATATCAGAAGTCACCTGAGGTGCACAGTGGACAATTGCATCCAGACTTAAGAGATGGAGCCTGTCTCTTTTTCTCTTGAACAGCAGAATGTAGCCACCCATCATTCAGCCTCTTGCTGGGGCAGAGTTTGCTTCCCTTTCTCTTTAACAATAGAATGGATCCAATTTGCCTGAAATAGAATTGTCTGTTTCGAGCTTGTGGAAGCTACTGCTGTCAAGGAGTTTGAACATCCTGCTGGAGAAGGGAGTCTAGTGAGTCAGGGGTCATGCTAGCAGCCAAGAGGGGATGCTGGACATTAGTGAAGCTGCCATAAACTCAGTGGATCCCACAAAGCCATCACTGTGCGCCAGCCATGTTTCCCAACAGCAGCCCCACTGCAGGCTTTGGAGCAGATGATGCTAATCATGCATGCTGGACCACTTACAGATTTCTCTGGTCCTGGGGGCTGGTGGCAACCCACATATGAGCATATGTAGGGTGAAGGATGCTTGTCGTGTGTCCTTTCTAGTATGAAATGAAGGGATAAACTAGCGAATAATTGAATGTGCGTTTTTCCCTGTTTGCTTTAACAAATTTAAGAAAGCAAGATGTAGCGGCTTAATGCAATTATCTTTCAGTTTGGTAGGCCAGAGGACCAAAACAGGCCTCACTGGGCCGAGGTCTGGGTGTTGGAAGGGAGGGCTGCTTCCTTAGGAGGCTTCAGGTGGACATGTTCTCACACTCTGCAGCTCCAGAGAATCCCTACATCCTTGTTCTACTTCCAGGGTCCAGCAGGTGTCTTACCTTCAGATCTCTTTCTGCCTCTCCTTGGCATCTTCCTTTTCACTCAGGAGGCCACTTCCAGTCTCACGCATGCAGCCCAGGACAACTGCTTGTAAAGTCACTTGTGTTGTGTGAGGGAAACATACTTAGAGGCTAAGAGGGTGTAGATTTGGGATATAGTCTTCAGGGCCATCAGAAGAACTTCTGTGCTTGGATTCTTCATAGACTGGTTACTCCCGTCTGACCTGCTTCCTCTTTTAAGATCCTGCATCTACCCCAAAGTGGCCTGGACCCAGTGACAGGTTGAAATGTGGTATAAAAACCCTGGCACAATGCCAAACAACTCCAAAGAATCATTTCAGCCCAGCATTCCCTGCAGGGCTGCATGTGAATACTGCCTCCCTGTACCCTGGACTCATTGGACATAGTAGGTTCGTGTGGTTTATAGCACACAGGGCACAAAATTGGCCCCTTCTGCCGTCACTCTGCCACTTTCTGTTCTAAATTCAGCACAGCTTCTCACCCTTCAGTCCTGGACAGTGGCCTTTTATGGATCCCTCAGAGGTACCTGGGTGCTGAGCAAGTGGGGCTGAGCACAGGTTGAGAGAATGCCCCGGGGCAGAGTCTCTGGGGACATTTGTACAGAGGAATCTGCTTGGTCAGTGCTGGTAATTGGTCAGAGATGCTCTAGTCTCCCATCTCCCGTTTCCTGCTTCATCTGGTCCAATACTGAGTGGTGTAATGTCCTTGACCAGTTTCCTTTTGAAGCCCTGGTGCTTTTCAGCAAGAGCAGTGGAACTATGCCAGCCAACCCCTGGTCACATTTACTGCAAACATGCCCTGGCTTTGTTATGTATTTTTATTTCTGCGTAGAGTAAATGTTTTGGTTTTCAGTTTGTACCAAACTCAAATCAGTTCCCTAAGATAGCTTCCCTAACCCCAGCCAAACCTCGGGCTCCTTTCTCTGTGTGGCACTGGGCCTGATCTTTGTCTCAGTCCTTAGTGGGATAGAAGTTGCCTTGCTATAAGCTCTGCAGCTTTGGGCAAGGCAGCCTTGCAATCCTTCCCCTTCCCTGAAGGCCCCCCTAAGTTTTAAGGGCTTACCAGGATCTTTCCTAGACAATTGCCGGGGTCTTCAGAGAGGGAGTTTTCTGAGAAATTAATTTTTGCCAAAGTACTACAAAGTCCACGTTCCAACTGGAATTGGATACATATTCATCTCTTTACCTAAATAGTCTATGCTGTATGACTTATACATTTGACTCTTCATGCCATATGGAACACACACACACACACACACACACACACTCACTCACACGCACATGCACGCACATGGGCACACAAACACACTTTGAAATATCATATTGGATGATTCTCTAGCAAGTGATCTCCAACTCATTTGTTTTCCAATTCATCCATTTACTGTTTTTAACATTTCTCCTGCGATCATGATGTTATATCCCCAGCAGAGAAATACATGCACTTGGATTACTTTTTCCTGGCCAAGCTGTCTGTGCAAAGAGCCATCAAAACATGCTGGGCCCAGGAGGGGCTGGGACCCTGGCCAGGAGCCCTCAGGGTAGGGCAGACAGGTCTTGAGAAAAACCACTGGGCTCAGTCAGCCAGATTTCAGTGAGATGACACATGTCATTCAGGAGCCCTGACAGAACATCTATGGAAAATCCCAGCTCCTCTGGGGGTAGGTGTGTAACAGGGTGCAAGAATAGGTTTCATAGGATAAAAGGTAGCCTATAGACAAGCAGATGGGGGCTCCAAACTCCTGTCAAGAAGCCAAAATATCCTTCCATATCCATTATGGTGGTTACTATGGGGGTTGGGCATGGAACAGAACAAAAATGACAAGTGTCCAAGAAGATATGGAGAAGCCAGAGCCTTTACATTTTGCTGATGAAAATGAAGCAGCCATCGCAGGTGACAGTATGGCAGTTCCACAAAAAAAAAAAAAAAAAAAAAAAA
>JADRCD010167281.1:5226-15948 GCA_019843815.1 Montemys delectorum
TGTGTGTGTGTGTGTGTGTGTGTGTGTGTGTGTGTGTGTGTGTGTGTAGGTTCTTGATCCACTTGGAGCTTTGTACAAGGAGACAGGAATGGCTCAATTTGCATTCTTCTACATGTTAACTGCCAGTTGAGCCAGCACCGTTTGTTGAAAATGTTGTCTTTTTTTTTTTTTTTTGGTTTTTCGAGACAGGGTTTCTCTGTATAGCCCTGGCTGTCCTGGAACTCACTCTGTAGACAAGGCTGGCCTCGAACTCAGAAATCCACCTGCCTCTGCCTCCCAAGTGCTGGGATTAAAGGCATGCACCACCACCACCCAGCAAAAAATGTTGTCTTTTTTCCACTGGATGGTTTTAGCTCCTTTGTCAAAGATCAAGTGACCATAGGTGTGTGAGTTCATTTCTGCATCTTCAATTCTATTCCATTGGTCTACCTGCCTGTCGCTGTACCAATACCATGCAGTTTTTAATCACAATTGACCTGTAGTACAGCTTAAGGTCCGGGATGGTGATTCCACCAGATGTTCCTTTATTGTTGAGAATAGTTTTGCCTATCCTGGTTTTTTGTTATTCTAGATGAATTTGCAAATTGCTCTTTCTAAGTCTGTGAAGAATTGAGTTGGAATTTTTATGGGGACTGCATTGAATCTGTAGATTGTGTTTGGCAAGATGTCCATTTTTACTATATTAATCCTGCCAATCAATGAGCATGGGAGATCTTTCCATCTTTTGATATTTTCTTCAATTTCCTTCTTCAGAGACTTGAAGTTCCTGTTAAACAGATCTTTTACTTGCTGAGTTAGAGTCACACCAAGATATTTTATATCATTTGTAACTATTGTGAAGGGTGTTGTTTCCCTAATTACTTTCTCTGCCTGTTTATCATTTGTGTAGAAGAGGGCCATTGATTTGCTTGAGTTAATTTTATATCCAGCTACTTTGCTGAAGTTATCAGGTTTAGGAGCTCTCTGGTGGAATTTTTGGGGTCACTTATGTATACTATCATATCATCAACAAATAGTAATAATTTGATTTCTTCCTTTCCAATTCGTATCCCTTTGGTCTCCTTTTGTTGTCTAATTGCTTTGGCTAGTACTTCAAGTACAATATTGAATAGGTAGGGAGAGAGTGGGCAGTCTTGTCTAGTCCCTGATTTTAGTGGGATTGCTTCAAGTTTCTCTCCATTTAGTTTGATGTTGGCTACTGGTTTTCTGTATACTGCTTTTACTATGTTCAAGTATGGGCCTTGAATTACTGATCTTTCCAAGACTTTTATCATGAAGGGATGTTGGATTTTGTCAAATGCTTTCTCAGCATCTAATAAGATGGTCATATGTTTTTTTCTTTGAGTTTGTTTATATAAGTGAATTACTGCCATGCATACTCGTCTACACCAGTCACCTCTACAATATCGGGGGTAAAAGCCTGATCAAGGACAAGAGGTGTTATGGCCCCAAAAGGGAGCTTGTGCCTCCTGGGTATTCAGACAGTCACTGGTATCTCCCAACTCAGACGTGTTCCAGATCAGTCTTTTCAATCGTCAACACACCCTCTTATTTAGGCATAAAGTTACCCCAAGAAATGATTCGTAAATGGCTAAGATTAGGCACTGTTTCCTGGTCACCACAATGTTCCAAAATATCCAGTTCAATTCCAAGCTGTCCTTAGCTTGGAATTTCTCTCAAGGAATCTGCCTGTCAGACAGGTTTTGCCCTCAGAGTTAGCAACAGAGGTCAAGCTCATTCCTCATTCCTTAGGGCAGCCCCACAATAGTCGGAACTGTTTTACATACTAGAAACTCAAGGACATTAGCTAGAACTGTTAGGTCGGAACTTCCAGGTGCTTTCCTCCAGCAAGACCCAGAGAATCAGCATAGGAATACCAAAATAGCCCCAGCAGGGAGGGCACCATTGCTCTTCTGCCTGCCTCATACCTGGCTACCTGATTCTAGCAACCTTGTGTGGCGGTCACTTGCCTACAGTGACTTCAGTCTTGCTCTCTGATCCTTTTGACTCCTGCCCGCCTATGTGACTCTTGTCATTCGCCCTGTTTCCTGTATGCCATATAAGCCTGCTTTTCACTTTGTACTCTCTCTTGCTCTTGAACTCTCTCTTGGACTGGGACTCGAACTGGAACTTAGATGAACTAGAACTTAGATTCGTGCAGTCTGCAGTCCCCTGGGCCCAGAGTGCTTGGGCCCAGGGGATGCAGCGCCTATCCAGAAGAGGCGGCTGCTTTAGACCCAGTGTATTTCAGGTAGCCTCAGATGTACCTCAACTGTTGAGCTACTGGATTTATCATTTCTCTTTTGCAATGATTGTAAAAGTCTGATGCCATTTTTAGGAAATACATTCAGATCCTGTACTTCATGTGTCGTCTCTGCTATCATTTCTTTGCTTACGCCTTGTCGATCTGACTAGGACCCTGTTTTTCCCGAGGGTTGAGGGAGGCCCAGATCGGCCTGCGGCAAATTACGTTTATGGATTTCCATATAGTGAACCATCCCTGCATCCCTGGGATGAGGCCTACTTGATCATGATGGATGATCATTTTGATGTGTTCTTGGATTCAGTTTGCAAGAATTTTATTGAGTATTTTTGCATCGATAGTCATGAGGGAAATTGGTCCGAAGTTTTCTTTCTTTGTTGGGTCTTTGTGTGGTTTAGGTATCAGAGTAATTGTGGCTTCATAGAACGAATTGGGTAGAGTACCTTGTGTTTCTATTTTGTGGAAAAGTTTGAGGAGTATTGGTATTAGGTCTTCTTTGAAGGTCTGATAATACTCTGCACTAAACCTATCTGGTCCTGGGATATTTTTTTTTTTTTGGTTGGGAGACTATTAATGACTGTTTCTATTTCATGAGCAGATATGGGACTGTTTAGATCGTTGATCTGATCTTTATTTAAGTTTGGTATCTGGTATCTGTCTAGAAAATTGTCCATTTCTTCCGAGTTTTCCAGTTTTGTTGAGTATAGGTTTTTTTAGTAGGATCTCATGATTTTTTGGATTTCCTCAGTTTCTGTTGTTATGTCTCCCTTTCATTTCTGATCTTGTTAATTTGGATACTGTCATTGTGCCCTCTAGTTAGTCTGACTAAGGGTTTATCTATTTTGTTGATTTTCTCAAAGAAGCAGATCTTGGTTTGGTTTATTCTTTGTGTAGTTCTTTTTATTTCCATTTGGTTTGTTTCAGCCCTAAGTTTGATTATTTCCTGCCTCTGATTCCTCTTTGGTGAATTTGCTTCTTTTGTTCTAGAGCTTTCAGATGTGCTGTCAAATTGCTGGTGTATGCTCTCTCCAGTCTCTTTTTGGAGGCACTTAAAGCTATTAGTTTTCCTCTTAGGACTACTTTCATTGTGTCCCATAAGTTTGGGTATATTGTGGCTTCATTTCATTAAACTCTAGAAAGTCTTTAATTTCTTTCTTTATTTCTTCCTTGACCAAGTTATCATTGAGTAGAGTGTTGTTAAGCTTCCACGTGTATGTGGGCATTCTATTGTTTATGTTGTTATTGAGGAGCAGCCTTAGTCTATGGTGATCTGATAGGATGCAAGGAATTATTTCAATCTTCTTGTATCTGTGGAGGTCTGATTCGTGACCAATTATATGGTCAATTTTGGAGAAGGTACCATGAGGTGCTGAGAAGAAGGTATATCCTTTTGTTTTAGGATAAAAAGTTCTATAGATATCTGTTAAATCCATCTGTTTTATAACTTCTGTTAGTCTCACATTGTCTTTGTTTAGTTTCTGTTTCCATGATCTGTCCATTGCAGAGAGTGGGGTGTTGAAATCTCCCACTATTATTGTGTGCAGTACAGTGTGTGCTTTAAGCTTTAGTAAAGTTTCTTTTATGAATGTAAATGCCCTTGCATTTGGAGCATAGAGGTTCAGAATTGAGAGTTCATCTTGGTAGATCATACCTTTGATGAGTATGGAGTATCCCTCCTTATCTTTTTTGATCACTTTAGGGTGAAAGTCGATTTTATTCAACATTAGAATGGCTACTCCAGCTTTTTTTCTTGGGACCATTGGCTTGGAAAATTGTTTTGCAGCCTTTTATTCTGAGGTAGTGTCTGTCTTGTCACTAAGGTGGGTTTCATGTATGCAACAAAATGTTGGGTCCTGTTTATGTACTTATTCTGATAGTCTATATCTTTTTATTGGGAAATTGAGTCTGTTGATATTAATAGATATTAAGGAAAGGTAATTGTTGCTTCCTGCTATTTTTGTTGTTAGAGTTGGAATTGTGTTCATGTGGCTATCTTCTTTTAGTTTTGTTGGAAGATTACACTTTTGCTTTTTCAGAGATGTAGTTTCCTTCCTTGTGTTGAAGTTTTCCATTTATTACCCTTTGAAGGGCTAGATTTGTGGAAATATATTGTGTAAATTTGGTTTTGTCATGGAATACTTTGGTTTCTCCACCTATGATGATTGAGAATTTTGCTGGATATAGTAGCCTGGGCTGGCGTTTGTGTTCTCTTAGGGTCTGTATGACATCAATCTAGGATCTTCTGGCTTTCAAAGTCTCTGGCAAGAAGTCTGGTATAATTCTGATAGGTCTACCTTTATATGTTACTTGACCTTTTCCCCTCACTGCTTTTAATATTCTTTCTTTGTTTTGTGCATTTGCTGTTTTGACTATTATGTGTCAGGAGGAATTTCTTTTTTGGTCCAGTCTATTTGGAGTTCTGTAGGCTTCTTGTATGTTCATGGGCATCTCTTTCTTTAGGTTAGGGAAATTTTCTTCTATAATTTTGTTGAAGATATTTACTGGCCCTTCAAGTTGGAGGTCTTCACTCTCTTCTATACCTATTATCTTTAGGATTGGTCTTCTCATTGTGTCCTGGATTTCCTGGATCTTTTTGCATTTTGTGTTTTCTTTGACTGTTGTGTCAATGTTTTCTGTGTTATCTTCTGCACCTGAGATCTTTCTTCTATCTTTTGTATTTTGTTGGTGATGCTTGCATCTATGTTTCCTGACTTCTTTCCTAAGATCTCTAGCTCCAGAGTTGTCTTTGTGATTTCTTAACTGTTTCTACTTCCATTTTTAGGTCCTAGATGGTTTTGTTCAATTCCTTCACCTGTTTGGTTGTGCTTTCCTGTAATTCTTTAAGAGATTTTTGAGTTTCCTCTTTAAGGGTTTGAGCCTGTTTACCTGTGTTCTCCTGTATTTCTTTGGGAGTTATTCATATCCTTCTTAAATTCCTCTATCACCATCATGAGATATGATCTTAGATCTAAATCTTACTTTTCTGGTGTTTTGGGATATCCAGGACTTGCTGTGGAGGAAGTAGTAGGTTCTGAAGAAGCCAAGTCGTCTTGGTTTCTGTTGGTAAGATTCTTGTGTTGCCTTTCGCCATTTGTTGATCTCTGGTGTTAGATGTACTTGCTGTCTCTGGCTAGAGTTTGTCCCTCATGTGGGTCTGTAAGCCTGTGTCAGTACTTCTGGGAGATCAGCTCTCCTCTGGTAAGACCTGTGTGCAGAGGGCTGTGGATGAGTTGTCCCTCCTGAGTCCTGGGGTCAGAGCAAACCCTAGAGACGGGCTCTCCACTTGCGGGAAAGGTGCAGAGAGGGCTGTGATTCTGCTGTCCCTCCTAGGTGTGGTCTGAGTCCCTGGGTTGGAGTACTCCCCCTGGTTCATATTCTTAAACTAAGATTTGTATGTCCCCAACCACTAAATTATATGATATAATCTGTGTTCTCATCCACTGCTAAGTTATATCAACATAGCCAGTGTCGGCCTGCTTCACTATTCATCTCTGACCTGCATATAACAATAATTTTCCATCTTTCAGTAATATGTATTAAGTTTTTTTAAAATATTGCCATCATTTCTTGTTATTGTTATTTAATTGTTTACTAATAGTGACTAGAAGTGTCTTAGAGTGCCAGAGGAGAAGCATTTCCCCAAGAACATTAAAATGATCACAGGATAGATGATAGCTTCTGCTGCTGGTGCTTTATTTATGTATTTACTTATGTTCAACATATTTTATAGATATACACCCAGTATGATAATCAAAAATTTTAGCAGCTAATCTAATATAAACATCAACCAATCAGGGGGTGTGCCTGCTGGATAGATCAATAAGGATACTGACTATAAGTATTTGATTTAACTACTCTGCCTAAATACCAACTGAATGAATATTAGCCAATTTCCCAAACTGAACTAATTGTGGAAAATATGCGTGTCCTCTGTGGCAGTGAATATATGACAACAGGCAGGAAAGCCATGGTAGAAGGAACAACAAGCTGTCTAGCATAGTGCACCCCCAAACAAGGCAGGGGAAGGAGAAAAGGGGAGAGAGAGAGGAGGCTCAATGCTCACCCCAACCCACATGATGGACTGCAACAGGACTCTGCCTCCAACCCTCACAACAGTGCCACCAGCTGGAGACCAAGTATTCAAGCACTAGTGCCTATGGGGAACACCAAACGTTGGACTCACAGCAATACTTGCACATTTGTATGTGTGCATGCACATGGGGATGTAGACAATCTCTAACTTCTTTTTTTTGTTGTTTTTTGTTTTTTTTTTTTTTTGAGACAGGGTTTCTCTGTGTATCCTTGGCTGTCCTGGAACTCACTCTGTAGACCAGGCTGGCCTCGAACTCAGAAATCCGCCTGCCTCTGCCTCCCAAGTGCTGGGATTAAAGGCGTGCACCACCACTGCCCCAATCTCTAACTTTTAAGACATTTCTTCAAAGTACATCACTCCAAAACTCATGACTGGGATAGCACAAAGGTGTTTAGAATACTCTTTGAACAATATTTAATAAGGATATCAGTTACTGGCAGCTAGAATTTAAATATAGTCTCAGCCAAAATTTACTTTTATAGTTTAAAAAGGGATGACGGTGCTCCTAACATGCTATAATTTTAAGGCTTTGTAGTCTAAAATATAGCATATTAAATTTCAACATGTCTATTGTGTGGATTGGGTTAGGAGTAAGAGAATCTGCAGCAATGTTTTTTTTTTTCATCCACCCCTCTCTGGCTGGATATGTCTCTCTTTCTTGACTTATACTCCTGTAACATGGTAATTTCCAACTCCAGTGTCTCTCCAAAAGAGTAAAGGAAAAACACATGCTCTTACAGAACAGAATGTGGCATTACAGTGTCTGTAACAATTATGTTAAATCTCCTCACATTTTCCCAACTTCTCAAAGCCCCAAAGCATCACTAATTCAGCCCACTACATGATCTTCAATTTTGAGGCAAATACAAACCATATGCTGTTTAAAAGTTAGAAATGTGCTCTGAGGATTCTCTCCTGTATGTTTTGGGTAATGATCTCTGTCTTAAAGGGACTTACACCGCATGCTTGGTCCTTGTCTTCCCATTTTCCAGACCAAAAAACAGTGTGTTAGCAAAATTTTAATGTCACCATTGAGTCCAAGATTTCCTGACTCCTGGTTGTCTGTGAGGCTCATCCTAGAGTCAAATGCATCTTCAAACCTTTAGCCTTCTCAGTGAGCAACACAGTCTCTCCTGCCTTTTTAGAACCCATCATAAAATCATATTTAAAGGTAAAATAAGTTTATCTTTATTTTTAAAAAAAAATGACAATAATTTCCGAGGATAATACAATGACTTCATATTGAACTTCCATGGGTGAAGCTAAATATATCATGCTTTTTCTAAGTAATGCCTTTCAATATTTGATCATCACATTAACTGATGCATTCATCACAGATTTGATTAAGTTTGCTCACAGCAAACATTGACAATGGGTGCACTCAGCCCTGGGTTGAAAGCATTGTAAAAGCCAGCAGCTGTTCTGTGTAAGGGGCTAATTATGCATAATGAGTGTCTAATTTGAGAACAACACAAAGCACATTTCATCTAACCAGCAAAGAAATTGATGTGACATACACAGCATATCTCCTTTGAATTTGTTGATTGACCTCACGAGTGTAAGTGTGATGGTGAGGAAGTGAGGTTTGGTCTCTATTCTCAGCTTGGGTGTTTTGTGGGCAGGGACTCAAAACCTGCTAGTTCTTCTGGGGATTCTGTGTGCCTTGCTATTTAAACAAGGAATTCCTGGTTCCTGAAAGCAATTGAATATTGTCATTGAACGCTGGTTGTGGTCTTACTTAACAAACCTGGGGTGGGGGAGGGGGAGGATAAACCAGAACAGTAACTGGAACTTTCCCCTTGAACAGCATGTCTCCCACTTACGAAAGTCATGCTTGAAATAAAAGTGAAAAAATGTCTTTTAAGCCTGACTTTTTTAACACTGGTGTTAAAACTTTCCTTAAATTTCAGAAATTATTTCCAAGAAGCAGCACCTGTTTCTACTCGGTTCCCAAAGTGTAAGTCAGCAAGAGTGCTGTAGCTTTTTGGAAATCCACGCAGCCTACTGTGTGCCGTGCTCCCTTCCGTAGACTCAGCCCCATGAGAGTGGATAGTACTTCTGCCCTGTTTGTCATTCCATCTAGGATGTCCACAGTGCTATCTCAGTACCTGGCACTTCTGGTTCAAGTGTGCTCTGTGGTGTGTGTGTGTGTGTGTGTGTGTGTGTGTGTGTGTGTGTGTGCACGCAAGCGGTAGCCTTTTTGCCTTAAGGTAGTGTTTCTTACTGAACCAGAAACTCACAGTGTTGGCATGCTGCTGCCACCCAATATTGGAGTTGCTGGTACATACAGCCATGCCTGGTTTGTTGTTGGTTTTGTTGTTATTGTTTGTTTTGTTTTTGTGTTTTTGTTTTGTTTTGTTTTATGTGAGTAACAAGGAATTCAAACTCAGGTTGTCATGATCCTAGATAGAATGTTCTCATCTCCTAGCTTATCTCTGCAGCCCTGATTTCTGTGTTTTGCCTTCTATAGGAGATAAAACACAATCCATCCCTCATGGTGAGCTGAGGCCTTAGAAACTGAATCATAGCCGCTGGAGTGACATCACCAAGGAAAGGCTCTGACCAATTAGAGGAAAGAGCACACACATTTGAATTGCACAATTTAGTCTGTTGTAATTCAAGATACAAGATCTGTGACCCCAGGTTATTGATTTATAAAAAGGCTTACCTCGGGATGGGTGATATAGCTCAGCAGTAGAGACTTTGCATAGGGTCATGAGAATCTGGGTTCAGTATCCCAGCCCTGAAAAGTGAAATGAAACTCACCCTAAATACCTGTGCTACAATGATGATGCAAGGAATACACCATGCCTTGGCTCTAGCCAGTAACAGACGGGGTCTAGCATGTATATTATACTTCTTTCTTTTCCTTGAGGGCTCTGTGGAGACACTTCTAGATGCGCATTGAGAATTTGAGGGAAAGAATTCTTAGTAATGCATTAAAATATTAACCTGTTATTTGAACGTCACCGTGACCTGTGAATCACTCATCCTTCTGCCCGCTGTCACTTGCAGCTTTAGAAGGCCTACCGTCTCACACATTTGATTGCTTCTTTGTAGAACACACAAACTGGTGCTTGCCTCAGACAGACTCCTCACACTTAAACTTGGACACATGGATGTGAATGTATAGCAAGAACACTGCCATTTAAAGAAGCCATCATTAGACTCAACTGGCCATATTAAAGCCACGTCAAAGCTGCCTGAGCTGCCCTCATCTTGACAGGATAATTGTAAGGGTGAGTAGCGGGACTCAAGGATGCCAGGCCTCACAGATGGTGAGAGGGAAGACAGGTGTTTGAATAGAGGCAGCTTCCTAGTAGGTCTGTTCAAGCCGGTGGTTCTCCATGAATTTGTCCTGGCCCACAAGCCACACTGTTATTCCTATTGGTTTTGCAGATGGCCACCGAGGAAACATAAAATGACAGTAAAATGTGTTTAAATATTAAACATGACATCGACATGGGCTGATCTAGCCAGTGCAGACATAATTGTGTCCATGATGTCCCGTTGTGATAAGAGGTCCCAAGAGTTGAAAATCATCAGTGGACATGAATTCTGAAGGCTCCAAGCAGCTACGGCTGCCAAAGGAGAATCACAAAATCCCAAGAACTCTATCTCATCCCTTAGTCTGGACCTGACAGCTCAGCATCTTCCTTTGTCCCCATGACCACTGGAAAGGAGGGTATGTCTAATAGCTTAGCTTCTAAATAGAAATATGGGAAAGTGACAGTAAAGCTGGCCCTGCCAGGGACCACACCTTTCTGTCAACATTTCATTAATTGTCCTTGGAGCAGTAACAGGAGCAGTAACAGGGGAATGCTGAGGACAGTCATCAGTAAATAAATACATGGGTTCAATTCCCAGCAGGGCACAAACTACATGTAGTGGGACATGACTGTAATCCCAACACCGAGGAGTCGAAGGAAGGGGAATCGGAAGCCCAGTGTTGTCTACAGTGGCATAAAAGTCACCCTGGGCTACGCGAGTACACACATAGAATGCCTTTGTTCAGAACAAAACAGAGACAGTGACTAACATGAAAATGGCAGCCGTACCCTGAGAGGCTCGCCGTGAAGGGGGCAGTATCGACAAGCAGAGATCCAGTGGTCCTATCCGCTTTACTCCATGCAAAGTGCTGAATTAGTTCTCTTTGCTCCCAACTGCATATACTTCATTTTACCTAGATTCCTTCCTAATGGAAAATGACTGTAAATCCTCAGCTTTTAGTAGGCTTGACCCCCCCACCCTCGCTGCAGGGGACACTGGGTGATAGTTACCTGGCAAAGATTCAGACCTACCACCGCCACTCAGTCCATTAGCACTTCATTCAGCCAGTGTGGAGCAGTGATATCCTGGGGTCAGG
>JADRCD010167282.1:0-10281 GCA_019843815.1 Montemys delectorum
TCTCTGACATATTGGATTTGATTGGCTGGATAATTTCTTGAGTTGTGCAAGGTTACTTAAGTTCTGGGTAATCTGAAGGTTCAAAACAAGTGTAAA
Organism: Montemys delectorum; assembly: GCA_019843815.1. Classification (NCBI taxonomy): domain Eukaryota; kingdom Metazoa; phylum Chordata; class Mammalia; order Rodentia; family Muridae; genus Montemys; species Montemys delectorum. The sequence continues at coordinate 97 of JADRCD010167282.1, forward strand.
TGTAGAGATCATTTAGAAACATGCTTGTATATTTCTTTAATACATGGTAATATTTTCTATTATAGTATAAAGAATATTTTAATATTTGTATGCAATATATAATAATCATTTTACAGTCATAGACCTATCATTATCTCACAAAGTTAGTATTTCTTTTAATTGAGAAAAGTCAACATTCTTTTAAGTAACTATTTTGAAATATTTACCAGTCATGGGTGACTTTCTCTCTTATAAAGCATTTGGAATTATTTTTCTTATCCACCTGCTAGAGGTTTAAATTACTTCTACCTTTCCTTTCATTTCACTTGTTCATAAGTAACTTACATTTTATCAAAAAAGGAAACCTACCAAAGATATTAGCAGGAATTATTTGGTGATGCAGTTATGATTTTTTTCATAAGTAACATATTTTATCAAAAAGTAAATCAACCTGAGGCATTATCAGGAGTTATGGGTAATGCAGTTATGGATTTTTATTTTTCTAATTTTGATATAAGTATGTTGTTGAGAATTATACCCAGGGTCATTTTTATTCTTATTGGCTGTTAGATTCTAATATTGCTGACCATTTCATGTCAGCTACCAGAAAAGACAATTTACTTCTTGTGTTTCACTGGCACTAAAGAGTTCCTTTGGGCTCTCTCACAATATCCAACATTTGTAAATCAAAGTACTATCAAAATGACAGCATTCTGTTTACAAATTAGGAAATAAGTCAAATGTTTTCACAAAAGTAAGTGATATTAAGCATATGAGATATTAAAAATAAACATGTTAGAAGTGCTTATTGTGTTAACTTGAAGCATCAAGGATAGAGTCCTGCTATTTCAATTTCAAATCTCTGTCCCTTTATTATAAGTGACCATGCCATGGATATTTCTTCTAATGGCTATTGTTATTTTTTCTTCTTCAGTAAAGGGAGATAAAAGAGTCCATGTCCATCTACATTGTTATATCTTGCAGAATTTCTTCAATGTCCCACTGTCTCTCCTCATTGTGAATAATTTTGAGTATGTCTTACAATTGATGTTGTTGACTTTGAAATTGTATAGAATTGTATTTTTCGTATATATTCACCCAGCTTTTGTCAAGTGTGTGACATGCTGGAGTGGGCTGTGTTCATACCAAGTGTCATTTGGGCTCAGAATTTATATATAATAGCAATTTGTGGCTGCAGGACAAGGCATGAACAAATTTGTAAGCTGATGAAAACATTGTCTGTCTCTGCTAAAAGTATGTATATATTTAAGGTATTTAGTGTCACTAAACTCTGAAAAATTTTGAACTGAATTTTGAGTTATTTAAATTTGCATAGGTACACATTGTTAGTGACTGTGAAACTTGGTAGCATAAATATGTTTTGTTCTTCAAACCTGTAGATGTCTTAGTCTTAAAGGTGAGACTTTTAACCCAATTCCTTGATGTCTATAAAGCCAACTGCCTCCAATCCCAGGCTTTCACTAACCAGCTGGCTCTTTATTTCACCTTCATATATCCATTGTAAACACCCCAAATTCCCACACAAGTGTTGAGGTGGCAGGAGAGAAGAGTATTGACAGAGGTCACAGGCCATGCTCAAGTAACAGTCCAAAGAAATATCAAAATGACACCATTCTATTTATGAATTAGGAAATAAGTCAAATGTTTTCACAAAGTAAAAGTGATGCTAAGTCAATGAAATGTTAAAAATAAATAATGTTAGTCGGCCAGGTGGTGGACACGCCTTTAATCCCAGCACTTGGGAGCCAGAAGCAGGAGGATTTCTGAGTTTGAGGCCAGCCTGGTCTACAGAGTGAGTTCCAGGACAGCCAGAGCTACACAGAGAAACCTTGTCTCGAAAAACCAAACAAAAACAACAAACAAACAAACAAACAAACAAACAACAATGTTAGAAATGCTTATTGTCTTAACTTGAAGAATGAAGGACAGGCTGGTTTTTATCTAAGAAGGCACTTAAAGTCGATGTAATTTCCTGTTTCATGATCACTTGTTTACAGAAGGACTATACAGAGCTAGGGATTTTGCTGGATTATTTGTTGAATGAATGAGTGGATGGATATTATGTTTCAGAGGCAATTCTTGAGTATTCAGTGGTTATGACCACTATCATTATAGAGAGGCAGAACTACAGAGAGACCAAATGATTTTGTAAATGCACATTGTACATAAATATGCAAATGTGAGAATGAGAAGGTGAAGTGAAGATAATGTAAATTAACACTCCAGTTTTTTGTGAAAGTGGCAACAGGAGAACTGGAAGTTGGCATGGGATAGCCTGTCCTCAGTTGTATATTTAATCAGTAGTTAATCAAAACCTAGTGCCTAGGAACTTTCTTTTCCTTAATAAAATATGATATTTACTTCAGCCAGAACTCTGTAAAGCAATATTGAAATAGCGCTAAAATAATTGCAAAATATTTATAAACATTCACGAAGTCATTGTTTATTTGGCTAAGTTTTCCTATAGGGAAAAGAAATTCCATAGGGAAGATAGTTTCTTGATGATATACACGGATTCATTTGTCACAAATAGTCTCAGTATGTGAGCATTTAATCATAATCCTTGAATACTGTGTGGATGCATAGGACTGCTACATGGACAGGATACTTTTTAACCTCTGAATATTCTATTCTCATGATTTCTATTTATAGCCTAAATGTTATAAATCTAAATATTATTTCTGATACATATGTCCTATAATTTTCTTGCCTTGCAATTTGCCCCAGTCGTCAACCTTGTTTATAAATACTCCATAGGTGTCTGACTTAGGGACCAGATCTAAGCCTTGACAGACAGGCCCATTTCTGCTTTATACCTCAAAGCCTAATGCATTGGAGAGAACACTGATTAGACTGTGGCTTTGGGAAATCAATTCACCTCTCCCAGACTCTTCCCTTTTCTTGTATGTTCAGGAATTAGAATTATTTTGAATTATTCTCCAAATTGTTGAGGGTGATGCTCCTAGGGTGGTTTAGCTGAGTGAGACCTGGGTTTGGGTCTCAGTGGGAAATCTTCTTGATGGTGACATTAGTCAAGAGACTTCATTTATTGAAGAAATCAGACTCTGTAAGGAGGAATCTGTTACTCCTTCCCTGTTAGTCTCCCCCCAACCCTCCTGAGTAGAGCTTCTCCTTTGAGCCATGGTCTGTTTCATTGGAACAGAGAATTTTATGATGAATTAGAGACAGTTTATCTATGTAATCCAATTCCTTTCTCCAAGGCAGAGCAGGAGCATACCAGCTCTTCTGACCTGAAGGTAGGTAAAATGACTAGAATTAAGGCACCAAATCCATGAGTCACTATAAATATAAGTTAACTCATTTTTCTCTATCCCCGTCTTTATAGACTTTCATGTTCATTTGAAGATTCTACCCTTGGTTTCCATGTTTCTTGATGAGCCATTCATTGCAGGAAAAGAGGGGGAATTTATCAATTGCTAAATGGGTGGGAGTAGGAAAGAGAGAGAGAGAGAGAGAGAGAGAGAGAGAGAGAGAGAGAGAGAGAGAGAGAGAGTTGACAAATAGGAGGAGGGGAGGAGCAGGTCAGGTTAAAAAGATATGTTAGCAAAAAGAAAAAAAAAGATATGTTATCAGATATTATTTTACTGATGGTGGATACAACCTGGAAACAAAGTACCCTGAATAATGTTTTACTGACTCTGAGTGATGTCTCAAATTGGTATATTAAAGTGGTTGTATAGATACTTGCATTTCTTTAGTGAATCAGAAATGATGTTCAGCCTCAGACAAGAGGCACTGCTTTTCTAGGTAAATAAATATACCCATGACTTCTTACAACTATCACAGTAAATTTGAATTCCTTTTTTGTATTAAGTTTATACTACTAATGATGTATGAGTCAGGTAAAATGTACAGGTGCAGTGGTTACATTATATTTTAATCATATTCTTTCTCAGTCCCTTACTACTCTCAAATCCCCCTCTTTCTACCCACCTAAGTTCATGTTTTTTTTCTTATAAAAAAATCTACTAACCAACCAAACAACAATGGTAAAAATACCCACTGAAAAACTGAGTTTGTTTTTTTTTTTTGTGGGCCAATTACCTCTTGCCATGAAGCATGTGCTGTAATGTACTTGATATACTCAGTATCATTAAATGGGATAAAACTGATCTTTCCCTTTCCGAGCAGTTATCAATGAAGCTTGGCTTTTTGGTTAGGACTGGGACTTTGATTCCCTTCCTATTCTTTATACTGAGATTTTGTCTGGCTTGGCCCTGTGCAGGTCTTGTGCACACTGACAGTTTCTGTGAGTTCAGATGTACATCAACCCTATTGTGTCTGGAAACATAACCTTTTCCCTTTCCTCAGCTCCGTGTTTTCTGAATTTAATCCTCTCTGTTGCTCCCACTCACCTGATCCCATTTAGATATTGGGAAATTTCTGTCTCTTTATAATGACTCTCAATAGACTCAGTAGTAGATGGTGGGAATGTGGAAATTTTAGTTCGTTCAATACTCAGAGATGTGAACATTTGTTGGAGAAACATTTATTTCTTTTTTATTATTTTATTACCTCCCATATGTTATCCTTCTTCCTGGTCCAGAGTTCTAACCCCTCTTTCCCCTCCTCTTCACCTCTCTGAGAAGGTGCCCCCTTGATATCCTTCCACCTCGGGGGATCATATCTCTACAGATTTGGGTGCATCCTCTCCTATTGAGACCAAAAAAGGCAGCCCTGTTGGGGAACAGATTCCACAGTCCGGCTGCAGCTTTAGAGAGAGTCTCTGCTCCAGTTGTTGGGAGGCTTAGTTACATGGAGACTTAGTTGCATGTCTGCTACATATGTGCAGGGAGGCCTCCTTCTAGCCTGTGTATGTTCTTTGGTTGGTGCCTCAAACTCTGAGAGAGCTCCCAGGGGGTCCAGATTAGTTGATTGTGTTGGTCTTCCTGTAGGGTTCCTAACCCCTTCAGGGCCTTCAATCCTTCCTCCAACTCTTCCATAAGAGAGTTCCTGACCTCTGTCCAATGTCAGGCTGTGGTCTCTGCATCTGTTTCAGTCAGCTGCTGGATCGAGCTTTTTAGAGGACAGTCAATGCTAGGTTCCTGTCTGCAAGTATAACAAAGTATCACTAATAATGTCAAGGATTAGTTATTGCCCATGGGATGCATTTTGAGTGGGCCAGTTATTGGTTGGCCATTCCTTCAGTCTCTATCTTTGTCTTTGCATTTCTTTTAGACAGGAAAATTTTGGGTCGAATGTTTTGTGGATGGGTTGGTGTCCTTATCTCTCCACTCAGGGTCCTGCCTGGCTACAGAAAGTGACATCTTCAGGTTCCATATCTCCAAGACTATGAGTCACAGCTAAGGTTACTCCCAATGTTTCTTGGGTGTCTCCCTTATCCCAAGTTGATGTCTCAGTCCTAGAGATGCCCTCTACCTTCCCACCATCAGTTGCAGATTTATATTCATTCTCATGGCCATCTGGCTGTCTCTCCTGTCCCTCCCCACACTTGGTCCTGAGCTCTCCCCATTTACTCTCTATTCCCTCCCCCCTCTAGTTCCCTCTCTCCATTTGCCCCTTATAACTATTTTAATCCCCCTTCTAAGTGAGAGTCAAGCATCCTCATTTGGGCCTTCCTTCTTGTTTAGGTTCTTTGGGTCTGTGGAATATAGAATGGGTATCCTGTATTTTATGGCTAATATACACTTACAAATGAGTACATACCATGCATGTCCTTTTGGTACTGGGTTACTTCAATCAGGATGATATTCTAAAGTCCCATCCATTTGCCTGCAAATTCATGATGTCTTTGTTTTTAATAGCTGAATAGTATTGCACTATGTAGATGTATCACATTTTCTTTATTCATTCTTTGGTTGAGGGACATCTGGGTTGTTTTCAGTTTCTGGTGATTATGAATAAAGCTGCTACGAACATAACGGAGCATGTGTCCTTTTAGTACAGTGGAACATCTTTTGGGTGTAGCTGTGTCTTCAGGTAGACCTATTTCCAATTTTCTGAAGAACTGACAAATTGTTTTCTAGAGTGGTTGTACAAGTTTGCACTCTCACTAGCAATTGAGGAGTGTTCTCCTTTCTTCACATCCTTGACAGCATGTACTATCTCTTGATTTTTGATCTTAGACATTCTAACTTAAATAAGGTAGAACTCAAGGTCATTTTGTGTTTCCCTGATGACTAAGGATGTTGGGAATTTCTTTATGTGCTTCTCGGCCATTTGAGATTCCTCTGTTGACAGTTCTATTTACCTTTATAGCCCATTTTTAAATTGGGTTATTTGATATTTTGGAGTCTAAGTTCTTGAGTTCTTTATATATTTTGGATATTAGACCGCTCTCAGATGTAAGGTTAGTTAAGATCTTTTCCCTATCTGTGCCTGTAGGCTTCCCTTTTGTCCTATTGACAGTGTCCTTTGCCTTACAAAAGCTTTTCAGTTTCATGAAGTCTCATTTGTTAATTGTTGATCTTAGAACCTGAGCTATTGGTATTCTGTTTGTCGAATTGTCTCCTGTACCAATGCATTCAAGGCTATTTCCCAATTTCTTTTCTATGAGATTTAGTGTATCTGGTTTTATGTTGAGGTACTTGATCCACTTGGACTTGAGTTTTGTCAAGAGCGATGAATATAAATCTATTTGCATTCTCCTAACATGCAGATTGCCAGTTAGACCAGCACCATTTGTTGGAGGTGGTCTTTTCTTTTCTTTTTCTTTTTCTTTTTTGGTGCATTGTATTGTTTTGGCTTCTTTGTCAATAATCAAGTGTCCATAGGTGTGTGGGTTTGTTTTTGTGTCTTTGATTCAATTCTATTGATCAACCTGTCAGTTTTTATTACTATTGCTCTGTAGTTCAGCTTGAGGTTAGGGATGGTGATTCCTCCAGAAGTTCTTTTATTGTTTAGGGTTGTTTGGGCTATCCTGGGATTTTTGTTTTTCCATATGAATTTGAGAATTACTTTTTCAAGGTCTGTAAAAAATTGTTAAAATTTTGATGGGGATTGCATTGGACCTGTAGATTGCTTTTGGTAAGATGGTTATTTTAACTTTGTCAGTCCTATCAATCCATGAGCATGGGAGATATTTCCATCTTCTGACATCTTCTTCAGTTTCTTTCTTCAGGGACATACACATCTTTGGTTAGAGTGACTCCAAGGTATTTTATATAATTTGTGGCTATTGTGAAGGGTGTTGTTGCCCCAGTTTCTTTCTCAGTTTGTTGTATAAAGAAGGGCTCCTGATTTCTTTGAGTTAATTCTATATTCAGCCACTTTGTTGAAGTTGTTTATGAGCTGTAGGAGTTCTCTGGTAGAATTTTGGGGATTGCTTATATACATACATATATATCATATATCTCATATATATATTATATGATATATATATATATATATATATATAAATATAAAATCATATCACCTGTGGATAGTGGTACTTTGACTTCTTTCTTTCCAATTAGTACCTCCATGATCTTGATTTGATCTCGATTTTCTTCTTATTGACTTAACTAGAACTTCAACTACTGTATTGAATAGATAGGGAGAGAGTGGGCAGCCTTGTCTTGTTCTTGATTTGAGTGGGATTGCTTCAAGTTTCTCTCCATTTAATTTGATGTTGGCTATTGGCTTGCTGTATGTTTCTTTTTTATGTTTAGGTTTGTGTCATGAATCTCTAATTTCTCTAAGACTTTTAACATGAAGGAGTATTATATTTTGTCAAAGGCTTTTTTAGTATCTAATGAAATGAACATATGTTTCTTCTTTCTGTCAGTTTGTTCATATAGTGGACTATGTTGATGGCTTTTCATATATTCAACCATCCCTGCATCCCTGAGATGAAACTTACTTGATTGTGGTGAATGATGGTTTTGATGTGTTCTTGGAATCAGTTTGTGAGAATTTTATTGGGTATTTTTATGTTGGTGTTCATTAGTGGAATTGATGTGAAGTTCTTTTTCTTTGTTGAGTGTTTGTGTGGTTTATGTATCAGGGTAACTGTGGCTTCATAGAATGAATTGGGTAGTGTTCCTTCCAATTATATTTTGTGGAACAGTTTGAGGAGTATTAGTTTTAGCTTTTCTTTGAAAATCTGGTAGAATTCTGCACTAAGACCACCTGGCGCTGGGATATTTTTGGTTGGGATATGTTTAATGACTGCTTCTATTTCCTTCCAGGATATGGGACTGTTTAGTCTACCTGATCTGGATTTAACTTTGACTAGTGGTATCTGTTTAGAAAATCACCCATTTCATTTAGATTTTCCAGTTTAGTGGAGTACAGGCTTTTAAAGTAAGACCTAATGATTTTTTATATTTACTCAGTTTCTCTTGTTATGCCTCCCTTTTCATTTCTGATTTTGTTAATTTGAATACTGTCTTTGTACCTTTTAGTTAGTTTAGCAAAGGGCTTGTCTAGCTTGTTCATTTTCTCAAAGAGCCAGCTTTTAGCTTTGTTGATTCTTTGTATTGTTTTCTTTGTTTTAATTGATTGATTTCAGCCCAAAGTTCAACTATTTCCTGTCATTTACTAGTTTTGGGTGTGTTTGCTCCCTTTTGCTCTAGAGTTTTCAGGTGTGCTGTTAAGTTGCTAGTATGAGATTTCTTCAATTTCTTTATTAAGGCACACAGCATTATGGATTTTTCTCTTAATACTGCTTTCATTGTATTCTATAAGTTTAGGTATTGTGCGTTCATTTTCATTGAATTATAGAAAGTCTTTAATTTCTTTCTTTATTTCTTGACTAAGTGATCATTGAGTAGAGAGTTGTTCAGTTCCATGAGTATGTGGGCTTTCTGTTGTTTCTGTTGTTGTTAAAGCCTAGCCTTAATCGGTGGAGATCTGATAGAATACAAGGGGTTATTTCAATCTTCTTGTATCTATTGAGGTTTGCTTTGTGTCCCATTATATGGTCTGTTTGGAGAAGCTTCCATGAGGTGCTGAGACGAAGGTATATTCTTTTGTTTTTAATGAAAGATTCTGTAGATATCTGATAAATTCATGTGTTTCATAACATCTGTTAGTTTCATCATTTAGTTTCTGTTCATTGGTGAGAGTCTAGTTTTCTTGTATGGTGTTGAAGATGTTTTCTGGCCCTTTGGATGGAGAATCTTCATCCTCTTCTATTCCTATTATTTTTAGGTTTGTCTTTTCATAGTGACCTAAATTTCCTGGATGTTTTGAGTTAGGAACTTTTTATATTTGTCATTTTCTTTCACCAATGTGTTCATTTCTTCTATGGTATCTTCTATGTCTGAAATTCTCTCTTCCATTTCTTATATTCTGTTGGTGACGTTTGCATCTGTACTTCCTGTACTCTTTCCTAGGTTTTCCATCTCCAGAATTGCCTCAGTTTGTGCTTTCTTTGATGCTTCTATTTTTATTTTTAGATTTGGACCATTTTTTGCCTGATTTGTCCTGTATTTCTTTAAAAGATTTGTTTGTTCCCTCTTTAAGGGATTCTACCTGTTTGCTTGTGTTTTCCTGTATTTCTTTCTTTTTTTTTTTTTTGGATTTGATCATTACTTTATGAATCTGTCGCTTTACAATATCGACATCATCAGAAATAGGGGCATTTCATTCAGATCCAAATTTCAGTAGCAGGAAATAAATATCAAAACATCATCACTGGCCCTTAATACAAAACCTCTACCCTACCTAGAACCCCCCCCCCCCACAGCCCCGCCCCCACCCAGCCACTCCACTCCCGAGAGCCGTTCATTTCACTGCCACTGCCGCTACTGCCGCTGCTGCCGCTGCCTCCTATACATACATACCAGCGTCCCGGGGCCTTCTGGAAGCCTGGGTCTGCAGGCTTCAACAGCTGAAGGGTGACTGCTGTGCCAAGGGTGCTGCAAATCTGTCCCCGCTTTCCTTTTCTACCACACAAACTTTTTCAAGAATCTGGTCTTTCAACAGAAGAGACAGCTTTTCCAAAAAATAATCCTTACAAAGGAGAGGGGATAGTTCCGATTCCTCCAATCTGGTCTTGTCAAAGTAGAGCAGTTCGGAGATTCACAAAAGTTCACCAAACAGAGGTGAGGGGGACTGAGAGGAGAGCCTAGCAGAGCAGGTGGCCTCCAGGCACATGCTCTGAGGGCTGGAGGAACTGGTAGGGTGGGCAGGACACCGTGTACTCAGAGGTCTGGCCGGCCGTCTGTCCTCTACAGAAAGAGCTGCCAAGTTAGGGTGTTTTGGTTTAAAATCTCTGGT
>JADRCD010167284.1:0-17500 GCA_019843815.1 Montemys delectorum
CCTTCTTCCTTTCTCTCTCTCTCTCTCTCTCTCTCTCTCTCTCTCTCTCTCTCTCTCTCCCCCTCTCTCTTTCTCTCCCTCTCTCTTTCTTTCCTTCTTTCTTTCTTCCTTTTCAGTTTTATTCTAGGTTTGTTTCCTTAATGGACAAGGACAACTCCATGGGTTTTTTTGTTGTTGTTGTTTTGGATTTGGTTTTTGTTTGTCTGTTTGTTTGTTTTTTTCTAGATAGGGTTTCTCTGTGTAGCCCTGGCAGTCCAGGAACTCACTCTGTAGACCAGGCTAGCCTCGAACTCAGAAACCCACTTGCCTCTGCCTCCCAAATGCTGGGATTAAAGGCGTGTGCCACCACTGCCCGGCTAACTCCATGCTTTATTAACTCAGAGAAGGGACAGAAGAATACTCAGGGCAGACCCAGCTAACTGGTCTCTATCTCCGATGGTTACCCACATAGGATTCCTTCCTTGCAACCTGAGCCACCAAGGAAGGTCGAGATCCTTTCCCTTTGTTTTCTCAGTTCTCTACAAGACCATTTCTTTTCTCCAGAGATTCTGTATGAGTTCAGGCTATAACCATCCCTCGGAGTCACCAACCGAACCCCATCACTCCCATCCCCACCCCATGAATATACAGTGTACTTGTTAGTACCTGTGCTTGTTTTACTGGTCAGTCACTTGCCAATCTTATTCACAGGGCCCCAGTCAACAAATTTAAAATCAGGAGAGGGAAAACAAAATCAGTAGTTGATGGAACAGGCAACCAAGAGCAACACTCAATAGTGGTGTGTACGCCCACCACAGAGAGGAGAGAAACAGGAAGTGTGAGTCGAAGGGGTCCTTATGGTCACAGATAAGTGTTTGGTTTTAGGGACAAGGGACTGGGGTGTATATTTTACATACCAAAGCAAACCTAGTTCTCCCAGGATCCCTCAGTCCCTACCTGGCATACTTGCCTCCAACTCTCTCTTTTGTGTGTCTCTGTCTCTCTATCTCTCTCTGTGTCTCTGTCTCTGTCTCTGTCTCTGTCTCTCTCTCTCTCTCTCTCTCTCTCTCTCTCTCTCTCTCTCTCCATGAGCTAGCTTTCTGTCCCTTCCTCCCTCCTCCTCTTTCCCCATGGCGACTCCCCTGGCCTCAATCCTTGGGGCAAGAGAACTTGCCCACCTGAGAGCAGCTTCCCCCTAAACCCACCTTTAATATACTCTAATCTGCCTTGAATTGGCTCATTTCACTGGCGGGTTAGGTGACAAGGTTCTTCCATCAAGGGAAGGAATAATGTACCTGTTTTTCATCCAGAAGGCTGGGAGTGGATGGATGTGCATTCTGGTGACCTTTGTGCTGTCTGTGTGGCCAGAGACCCTCGCACAGACCCTCATTCTTCTCAGCCACTCTACAGAACCTATCTTTACAGAAAGTGGCACACTTACTTTACAGAGAGTCTTTATTTAGCTTACTGTCCCTCAAACAGATTTACATGTGTTTTAACATGCACACAAGGTTGAGTTAATTATCACCAGAACGAGTCTTCACCAGACAGACTGTGTTAAATATGCCTAAAATAAACTAGTTGTGGGCTGACTCCCAAGGTATGACCCAACCCTGGGTCCTTAGTTGTGTTGAACATAGCTGTCTAAGGAGGTTGAAGAGACCCCCTGCAGCCAGGAAGGAGACCTGCCCACTGGTGTAATAGGGGGATAACTTTGTGAAGGAGGTGCAGAGCAGGAAGCCCCTGCCTCTCCTCCTGCTGTGCCCATCCTTTCTTGCTTTTCTCTCACCTGCCTGTGCCCCAGGCAGTGGCTTCTTGCCTTCTTCCCTCTCTGCTAGGCCCAGCCAAGTCTCCTTGGCTCTTTCTCAACTTTCAGTAGCTAAATGAGTTAATTCATTAGAGAACCCAAAAGGAAGCTGTGTTTCAGTGTTTAGTCCAAATGCTTTCTTCCATCCAAATTTCCCACTAATAAAACTTATACTTTAAACCACCAATATTTTTTTGTTGTTGTTGAAATAAAAAAGGACACAAAGATGGGTGGCTAAGGAAGGGGGTGGATCTAGAGGAGTCAGGGAAGGGGTGAATAGGATAAAAAGAAACTATGAGAAGGTTTCAAAGAACTAATAAATACGGGAGGAAAAATAAAATAAATGCAAATTTTAGTTTTAAAAACAAAACGAAACAACCTTCCCTAACATAAAAAGAAAAACACCGGTTTTTAAAAGTATCGTTTCCACAATCTGGACAAACAGTCAGCAAACTTTAAGGCATCAACGTGCTGACTCCAGTTACTGGCTAAGAAGACAGGAAGAGAAACTGCAGATGGGCTTTGAAACAGTCCCATGAGTTCCGAGATATCTTCAGCGTGCTGCCGCCAGAAACAACAGCTAGGAAGTTCACTGACTGACCCTTGACCTCTGTGTTGTCACTTATCAGGTCCTCAGGTCCTCAGAGACCAGCTGGCCATGCTTGTTAAACAAACCGAGTTCCAATTTGTTGTTTGCAGCCACTAAAGTGGGATCCCCTCTCCCATCGGGGGAGTGTTTACAGCACACACTTGAAAGGCACCATTTTCTAGCAGAAACACAGAAGCTTCTGGAAACAAAGGGGACTGGGAACAGCCTGTTCATTGCACAGCTTTTGGCTCTTTTTTTTTTTTTTCTTAAAGGACAGACTGACCTTGAATTCATTATGCTACCCACATCCCAGGTATGTGCCACCATGCCTGGCAGATCCCTTCCTCTTACTTGCCCCTTTAAAAAGCTTAGGAGTGCCATCTCTGTTTGGCTCTGCAGTGGAAGCCTCTTTCAGACAGGCCTTTTCTTTGGAAGGACCGATTTCTCAGAGAAAGCCAGTTTACCATTCTTTCTTTTTTGGTGGGATAATAATTCTTTCTAATATTTAGAGAACACACGTCAGAGCCTTGTGCTCTTAGAGAATTTTTGTTTTGGATCCAGGTTTTTTTTTTTTTTTTTTTTCATGCTGGAGTCAAGCCCAGGGCCACACAAATGGTAGGCAAGTGCTCTACCATTGAGCCATGCGTACAGCCCCTTGCTATCAGGTGTTCTCTGGCATTATTGAAAATCAAAAATCTTGTTTTTCAAGAACCCATTTTTTTCATACTTTCTCTCCTTTGGCTAAGAATTTACATCAATTCTTCATTCTTCATACGAAGTTTCAAGTTGAAATTGAGCTACAAAATTTAGAATGAATTTTTTTAAAGATTTATTTATTTATTTTATTTATATGAGTACACTGTAGCTGTCTTCAGACACACTAGAAGAAGGCACCGGATCCCATTACAGATGGTTGTGAGCCACCAAGTGGTCGCTGGGAATTGAACTCAGGACCTCTGGAAGAGCAGTCAGTGCTCTTAACCACTGAGCCATCTCTCCAGCCCCAGGATAAAATTTCTTTCTTTCTTTCTTTCTTTTTTCTTTTTTTTTTTTTTTTTTTTTTTTTTTTAATTATTTTTTTTTTTTTTGGTTTTTCGAGACAGGGTTTCTGTGTAGCCCTGACTGTCCTGGAACTCACTCTGTAGACCAGGCTGGCCTCAAACTCAGAAATCTGCCTGCTTCTCCCTCCCAAGTGCTGGGATTAAAGGCATGTGCCACCGCTGTCCTGCAGGATGAAATTTCTTATCTGCTTTAAAAGGAAGTCAGATCAAGCTGGAGCTGTCCAAGGCCTGGGCTCTGACAGAGTGTTAAGCCCACAAAGAACCAGTAACGAGGGGACAAGGAGGCCTATCATTCTCTGGACGCCTATGCCCGAAAACTAACACCATAACAAAGATTCACTGAGATGAGAGCTGAATAGGCTCTTATGAGGGCGATCCCACACAACTCTCTCTCCATATACATCTTTGGTTTCAGTGGCTTTGGGTTTGGTCTTGGGGATTAAATCTAGGACCTCGTGCATGCCAGCCAAGGGCTCTTTCACTAAGCTACAGCCCCAGCCCTGTTTCTAACCTTCAAAACCACACGCATCTACATGAATACACATAGGCAACCATGCAGCGTTTACTCAGTTGCCAAACACACAGGTCTGTGGCTTAGCTTTCACAACTACACTAGCAGATGCTATGTGCAGATGCAGGGTTTGACGGGTCACCCTCTTTTTAGCTATCGCTAGCTGTTTTTCAGCATTGAGTTGACAGGACTCTGTTTCACGGGGCTCATGGGGCAGGATGGAAGTGTGGGGGGGGGAGGTATTTCTCTTCATTGCTGCTACATCCTAGAAATTCTTCTTTAATGCTAGTGATAATTCAAGCTACAAGGAGACCAGGTTACTGAATAAGTTTAGGGTCAGCGTCTGCATTTCCCTGGTTGAATTCCATCACAGGAAGAAGCAGCAATGATATTATACATCCTTACATTTGTGGTTCCTAGCCTCCTAGAACATAAAAGTCACATTACATGTAAGGATTTCGTTTCTAGACTGTTTCTGAACTGCCTTTTGATCTTTATCACCAAAGTAGTGCCTGACTAGAAGCCAACTCGCTGACTTTGTTAAAGGTCTGTGACTAGCTCATTTGACTCGGCCAGGACCTTGGAAAATACCCACCATGTCTCCTTAGACCCCCACCCCACCCCCCTAATCTTGGTCCTTTCTCAGGCCTGTATCCTAAAAGGCTTCTTTACTTTGGGCTCCTAGTCAGTTCTGCCCGTGCAGGACACAAGTAGGAGGTTGAAAGAGAAGAGGGGAGAGAGAGATGGCCTGGTGCTGCCTGGCTTGGGGTTTCGCCTGGCATGGCCACCTTCCTTTGCTGGAGGCCACTAGGATCACCAGGCACTGCTCCTGCAGATGCAGTTCTCTTTCTAGTCTGACGAGAGAGACTGTGCCCTGTCTTCCCCTTCAGGCCTAGCACAAAAACCTTTCTCCTCTGTGGCCTCTTCTGGCCACCTCATAGTTCTTTGTAATTTGCTGCGTACTTAACATTCTGCTCTTTTTCAAGAAGATTTCCAACTTGTGCTGAATTCTCTTCTCAAAACTGCCCTGTTCTTGCGGACAGTCTCCCCTAACCACAGAGCTGACAGAGCAAATACTGTAAAGCACCACTGTATTTTTTCCTGCAATATAAATGTTTATTTCAGACAAAAAACCCCATCAAGTTGTAGTCTCTGTTAAAAATCACTTTAAAATAAATAACTTATGAAAAACAAATTGCTCTGTTTTACATATTTCTATCTTGGCCCTGGAACTAAAATATGACCCAAGGCACACATTTCAAGTATTCAAGTGAATTTAAAAACAAAACAAAAAACTACAATAGTTCATCCAATATAAAAAGTACAATAGTTCATCATCTACTGCTCAGCCTCACTAAAATCTTAATCAGTCTCTTGAAAAATGGGTAAAGGGTCCACACTACAGACTGAGACTGAGAAGTTCAGAGAGAATTCTGATAGTACATCTGCTCATGGCTCACGAAGTCACCTGAATGTCAATGAAAGATGGAAAAGCATGATCAGAGCCCAACAACGTGAACTCTGTTCCCAACCCCGAGTCTCCTCACTACAAGAACTGGGTTCTTATTTACCTTGTGACCATAAAGAATGGGGCTCGTTTTCAGAACGGATGTTCATGAAGTTAGTAACACATCTTCGTGCTTATCTTCTGGGTTGTTTGTTGTTTGTTTGTTTTTTTTTCGTTATCCAGATGTTTCTTGACTCTGGGCTATTTACGAGTTATATGGAACAAATGATAAGACAGATGTATCATACTCTGAGATAGGGATTCCTGTGTAAAGGAATGGTTAAGGGAGTCATGATAACAGGAGAAGCAGGCACAGCAGCCAGGTAACCATGAGCCCAGCCAAAGCTCAGCTGACTCCAGGGTCACTCTGAGCTGGTCCACCTTAAGTCAAGGAAAGAAGATATCTCATACTACCTTTAAACAAGGAGACTTCAGGAGCCCAGGACAATGCTCCAGATGCAGGGACAGCTGCGAGCTAGAGTCCATCCCTCACCACAGCTGCCCCAGCCAGGAATGGCTGCCTGTGCAGCATCAACAACAGCCAACACAAAGAGAACTTGCTAACTTGGGAGTGACTCTGGGTCTCAGCTGATGTCCATCATGTCTGTGAAGATATCTCTTGATTCGAGTTTTGAGCAGATCTTCCAAAGTCCACTGGGCAGCTTGGTTGGGATAAGCAAGCAGAACTTTAGCCCCTGTTCTCATCCTTTTTGTTTGTTTTCTGTATTGGACTTCCAGGGAAAGCCATAACTGAGAAAACACATTGCGATGTAAGTGCCTTGGTGGTAGAGTCCTTGTTGATCTTGCCCACTGAGAAGATGCAGTCTGTAACACAGGGGACACAGATAACTTGATAACCACTGGAAAACATGACTGAAGCCATTTTAACACTCACCACACCCTTTTAACAGAGACGGAACAGTTGTTCTCTCTCACTCTTGCATTGGAAGAAACTTAATATCAGAGACTTGGCCAAGTTCCTACAGGTCACATGTATTGGGTATCAGTGATGACATGGGGCTAAATATGTCTGGGCTTATGTTTACACCCTGTTCCTTCTTAAGGCAAAATAAATATGCAAATATCAGAAGTGACTTAGAAAAGAAGAATCATCCATTCATTAGATTATCTGCTAATCTGGAGTTAGTAACTTTTTACAAAATTAGAGTAAAAATCTCTCACCAGACATAAGGTGATATGTCTGATAGGCCAGGTTCACTGGGTCTGACCCACAGGCTCTCCAACCCTGATTTCCACAGCACACCCTAGCACTAGATCTTGCCTACCACCTCCCTTGTCCCCCAGGTTCCCAAGTTATTTAAGATCTTACACTCAAAATGCCACACATTCACACACAAACACACCCATACACCAGTGAGACAGGATGAACCAACTCGCTGAGTTTGGCATGAGCATCTGTTTCCTCTAGGGAGTCACCCCTCCTCTATCCTGGACCTCAGAGAAGGAAGCTCCACCCTGAGACCACATTCTGGCCCTGGGATGAAAACAGGAAATTGATAAGCATGGATCTCAATCTTCCAAGGGCTCATAAACCAGGAAAAACAACTTCGGTGGACATGCCAGGCTAGACTAAGGATTAGCACAATAAAGTAACTAACAAGCCAATACTTTTCAATAACATTTAAAAGCTAAGAGACCTGAGCTACAGGCCTATATTAAAAGTAACAGAGAAAGGAGGAGATCCTAAAACCTTACCAATTAGATGCTCACTTAGAGCTAATTACCCTAAACAAGAAACCTATTGTTTAAGGGGAGAAAGAAATTAGCTGGCAATCATGTGGTGCTGCATAGCAAGAGTGCAGACAAAAGCAGCTTTTGAACCTCTAGGGTAGACAAATTGGTTCTTTAGTACTTTTCGAATGAGGAAAAGGTGCTAGAATTTAAATACTTGGGAGATGGAGGCAGGAGGGTTGAATCCACCGGGCCTGCATGAGCAACACTGTCTCAGAAGAAAAGAGAGGCAAGAGCCCTGGCATTTTAATAGGCTGTAGTTCCATATGCAAACTGTAAAAGAGAAAGGGGGGCACTGGGAAGGGGGAATCTCAAGCTTACCTCTGCTGGAACCACAGAGGAAAGGAAGCACTATACACACATCAGGCTGGCTGAGGAAAAAAGTCTGAACACTGTGGCTTAATTTATCGAATTGTTCTCTCCTGAAGCTCGTGGAGACCTACCAAGCTGAGGCACAAGCAGGATGGCTGGCAAAAGAGCCCACTTAGAATTAGGAGCTCATAAACACATCTTCCAGATTACTTAGAGCAAATATTCTGTTAGCAAACCGCATCTGACTAATGACTCTGATGGCAACATGTTTTAATTCCTAGCTAATAAAGCATTGTTATGGTAAATAGCTTTGGAATGGCAGCTGGGAAAACTGATCAAAAATACTGAATCTGGGCAGGGCAATGGTGGTGCACGCCTTTAATCCCAGTGCTTGGGAGGCAGAGGCAGGCAGATTTCTGAGTTTGAGGCCAGCCTGGTCTACAGAGTGAGTTCCAGGACAGTCAGGGCTACACAGAGAAACCCTGTCTCAGGTTGACCTGTCTGCTTTTACCAGATGATTAACTTTGGGCAGCTGACCTAAACTCTCTGAGTAACAGCTTTCTCAGTAGCAAATAGTAGTAACAGCCAACTCGTAGCATACTAAAGAGTAAATCAAGTTAGACAGCCCACTTCAGGCTATTACTTAAAAGCCTAGTAGTCTCAGGCTGGAGAGATACCTAAAATTTCTGGAGAAAAATGACCAATCTTGCAATGTCCTGTAGTATACAAACTTTTGTTTTGTTTTGTTTTATTTTGTTTTGTTTTTGTTTTTGTTTTGTTTTGTTTTGTTTTTCAAGACAGGGTTTCTCTGTATAGCCCTGGATGTCCTGGAACTCACTCTGTAGACCAGGTTGGCCTCGAACTCAGAAATCTGCCTGCCTCTGCCTTCCGAGTGCTGGGATTAAAGACATGCGCCGCCACCACCACCTAGTATACAAACTTTTAAAACGGGACTTTAAGAGCCTGGATCCAGATCCAAGCTTTAGTTCCTGGACTAGTCTTGGTCTAACTGAACTTCACAAATCTCCAGCCATACCATCTAGGACAGAATATTGCTAGTGTGAGCCTGGCCAGCATGCGGATGCCTGTTGCTGGTTCCCCATATCATTGATCAAGCTGTAACCAGCCACTGAATTTCAAATCACTGAAGAGAGCCAAAAGGTATCAGGAGCCTCGAGAAAGCACATGTTTGTAAATCAGAAAAAGGGAAGACTGGTATGACCTAGGTAAATCTAAGGCTAACTAAACTCGGGATCATACGGAGGCTATCAGATGCCAGAGGAAAGCAGCGAGCACCCTCCTGGATGCTTGATTGAATCCTATTTCAAGACTTTGACCGTCTATGGACCGAGGACTTGGGGTCAGAAGAGAGAGCACAGAAACTGATAAGCACAGAAACCGATAAGCACTGAACAGCAAGGCGTTGTCCTCGGGATGAAAACAGGATCCTCGTGACCTGGTGAGCCACGGGATAGCATACTGACTCCAGACATCTAAAGAACAGCGAGCAAAGAAAGATAACCCTAAAAAAGTCGTCAGCAGGTTTCAGCATGCACCAGATTTTCCACAGCCACAAGTTATCAGATCGAACAAAAGCTATGGATTTATCTCCGTTCCGTGAACAGGCTTTTTCTGGAATCCCAGTTTCAACTTGGTTGGCCAACATGTATACCCAATGCATGTTTTGAATTGTTTTAATCCTAAAATTAACTATCCAAAACACAAAAATAAAATCCTCTCATTTGAGTGTTTCATGGAGGGAGGTATGGAAGAAAGAGAACATCCTGTCTCCTTCAAGGACTAAAGGCAACTATTTAAAACTTACAGCACCCATTCTAGCAAAAGTATTCATTCTTTCAATTAAAAGGGAGAGATGAGGAAAGAGAAGAGGCTGACCCATGTTTAATTTTTTTTTTTTTTTTTTTTTTTTTTTTTTTTTTTTTTAGGATAGCTCACATTTGAAAACATTAGATATCAGAACAGAGAAAGCACCCTGTAGGGCCATGCTTTGTGACCTTGTTCTTACTGCTGAGCACCAAGCAAGCTGAAATGCCTACTCAGAGATTCACTAGCTCTTTAGTTTCTGTCTCTGGGGAGACCAGTGCGTGTGACATGCTATAGACTGCACATCTGCTGAGCTGCCAGAGATGTTAGTGTGGGCCATGTTTCAACTGTGTCCATACATTGGTACTATTTGGAAGGAGGATTTCTTGGGAGGTAGTGATGCTTAGAAGTCCTGAAGGTGGCATGTATGTGGTGTAAGGAAGAGGAAGCTGAGCTGACAATGTACTCTTCCTTTTTTTATTAGATATTTTCTTTATTTACATGTCATGTACTCTTTCTTGTTCTTGAACCACTTTCCAAATTTCCTCCTCCTTTGTCTTGCATTCTTTTTTTTTTTTTTTTTCAAGGCAGGGTTTCTCTGTGTAGTTTTGATTGTCCTGACACTCTCTTTACAGACCAGGCTGGCCTCGAACTCACAGAGATCTGCTTGCTTCTGCCTCCCAAGTGTTGGGTTTAAAGGCATGCAGCACCACTCCCGATTTACCTTGCATTCTTGAGAACCTGGGTTCAATCCCCATACAATTCATTAATCCAATGTCATGTGTTTTGTTTAGAGAAAGAACATTGACCTAAAGTAACTCTTTGAGATCTTCAGAACTCAAAGCATCCTCAACAGCAGTGGTGAACGCCGAGATGCTTTTCCTAACTAGTGTTTCATGGTTAGAAAGCATGTCTGAAAAGCAATGTTTTTGCTAGCATCTATGGTGCAGTGTGCTGAGCCTGCTCAGGGAAGAGAGAAAAATAAAGCTATGAAGTAACCCAAAGAACGCTGAGCCAAAGAATGTATGCACTGCATAGTAGTACATATGCTAGTAATGAGACTGGACAATTTAAGTCACCTGGATGATCATTAAATAATCCTTAAAGCTGTGGTGTTGTGTTTTCTATTCCCTTGAAATCAGACCCTTTGACACATGTTTGGTATAAGTAGATTAAGACATATCACTAGGGCCAAGGAGATAGCTCAGTGGATCAGACTGTTTGCTACAAAGCCTAACAACACAGTTCCCAGGATCCACGTGGTAGGAGAAAAAAAGTAGCTTTGGTCTAGTTGGTTTTTTATTTGTTTGTTTTGTTTTGTTCTTTTTCTATTTCTGCCATGAATTTTTCACTTAGAGTGCTAGGTAAGTATAAAATCCTATGTAAAGAGAGCTGGTCAGTGGTGGTACACACCTTTACTTCCAGCAATGAGAATGCAGGAGCAGGCAAATCTCTGAGTTTGAGGCCAGCCTGGTCTACAGAGCAAGTTCTAGAACAACCAGGGCTACACACACACACACCACCACCACCACCACCACCACCACCACCACCACCACCAAAACAAAAAAACTGTCTCAAAAAACAAACAAGCAAACAAACAAACAAAAAATCCAATGTGAAGCACTACTCTCATTGTATAGAAGTTCATTGAGATGTCTAGACTTTGAATCTAGTTCATTTCTATGTGTGATTTCTTTTATCCATAAGTTTTATTTTAAATAAAATTTATAAAAATTAAATTAAAAGGGAGAGAACATGTCTTTATAAAATGTCCTCAGACCTCCACATGTTCACCCATAATGCACTCACCCATGCATGCTAAATAAATAAATCATAATATTAATATTTTATTGTTTGCACACAGGTGCTTTCCCCGCCTGTACATCTGGACATGACCGGTGTCCTTGGAGACCAGAGGAGAACATCGGATCCCTCTGGAACTGAAATTTCGGATGGTTATGTAGGCTTTGGAAATCAGTCCTCAGACCTCTGGAAAGCAGCCAGTGCTCCAAACAGCTGAGCCATCTCTCTACACACACACCCCTAATTTTTTAGAAAGAAGTACCCACAGAGAGCAGAACAGAGAAAAGAAAGCTTGTGGAGACAGAAGGGAAGAGCTAACGTGAGGTTGAGTATTGAGGCCCCTAGATCAGCATCAGATGCTCACTGCATTCTGCTCGGATGTCTGAAGAGTGTAAAGAACTCATTCCTGAATGGCTGGCTCACTAAAAGGTATGAGGTACTAAAAATACAATCAAGTAGGGTAGGAGAGATGGCTCAGCTGTTAAGAGCACTTCCTGCTCCTGCAGAAGACCTGGGTTAGCTGTAGTTCACAATTCCTGATGACTCCATCTCCAGGGTATCTGCACTCTCTCCAACCTGGACCTATGCAGTGCGTGTGTAAACAAGCAGGTACATACACATGTGCACTCACATACACATAAAGTGAATAAATCCTTTTAAAAGGCTTTACTAAAATTATTCACTATTCTTTAGTGAATAATTCACTACCAGAAACATAAAAATGTCAACAAAACTAAGTTTATTATGTTATTACTTAAACTCCTGTGTGTAGACGTGAGTGTGGAATATGGAGGTGGGGCGGAGTGTACATTAGTCCGTGCCTGTACAGAAGCAAGAGGTCAACTTCAGGCATCTTCTATTATCACTTTTCACCTTACTTTTAAAAGGTAATGGGGTGAATATAGTCAAAGTATATCTACACGTGCATGAAAATGTCATAACGAAGAGTCACCTCAGTGAACTTAGAACTCACCATTTTGTCTAGACTGGCAGGCTGCAAGCCCTGGAGATTCCTCTATTTCCACTCCTCCCAGGACTGAGGTCACAGGCCTGTGCCCCCACACCCAGCTGTTATATATGGGAGCTTGGAATCTGAACTCAGATCTGAGAGCTGACTTGGAGAGTACTTTACTCTCTGAACCATCTTCTCAGGCCTCGTTTGTACATCGAACCAACATAATTGCCTGGCAATAAGGAAAGGGACTTTGTGATAAGCAGCTTCGAGGATGGCACCCAATTTCCTTGTCTTGTCGCACTCACTCACACCTGTGCTGTTCTTTCCCACATGCTTCGGTGTATGACCAAGGCGAAAAGGCAGACGTAATATGATGACAATCAGGGTACAGAATTAGCATAGGTCCCCATCAATAGGTGGGTAAGGAAGTGTGGTGGTGTGGATATACTAGATGGAGTGTCATTTGGTTATAAAGAAGAGCAAAATCACATGGTGTACAGGAAAATGAATGGAACTCAAGATCACCGTGCTCAGTGAAATAAACCAGATGCCAAAAGACACATACCACATTTCTTCTCCTATGCAAAATCTAGTGGTTTATGTGTTTGGTTTTGTAATGCACATAAGTAGAAAGGGACTATTTAGAGGAGAAATAAAAAAAAATATATAGCAGGGTGAATATTATCAAAGTATGTCTACACATGCATGAAAGTGTCATAACGAAGCCCATTGCCTCATGTAATTAGTAGATTTCAAGTTTAAAAAAAAAAGAATATCTCAACCCTAGCCAAATAAGCTTCCCCCCTCCCCCTGCCTCACCACAAGCCCCTACCTCACCACCACCCCCTGCCTCGCCACCACCTCCTGCCTCACCACCACCACCACCCCAGCATGGGTCATCATGTTGAGATTAAGTGGCAGTGAGTAGTCACGCTTAGATGGGACGTCATTACCCCAACAGACTGCAATCTTAGGACAAGTCCTGGGCCAACAAAACCCTGTGAGAGTCTTCATGCTAAAACACCCACTGTACAATACATATTTTTGTTAATGTAGGCCGCTGATTTGAGAGCATAATTTGTTACACAATACTAAATAACCAATACAGAGTTCTCATATAAAGTAGAGTGTCATTTGGTAATAAAATACTAGATTTTCAACATGTGGTTGTACACATCTGTAACCCTAGGACTCAATAGGTTAAATCAGGGAGATCATGGGCTGAAGGCTAACCCAGGCAAATTACCTTGTAGATTACCTGGGCTACATTGAGACCTCCAGTCTGGGCAGGGGGGAGGGGAATTGATTCCTGAGGACATGAAAAATAATGAGGATAAAATATCAAGCAAAAAATAATAACAAGAATTGAAACTATGACGTATAGATGTATATCTGTTGTTTCCTTCAGATCAGCAAATATCTTTCCTTCCTCTCTCTCTTCTGCTAATTGAACTTCCCCTTTTGGTTGAAAAACTACAATGCTACATTTTCACTGTCAACCTACCTGGACTTAGAACCACCTAGAACACAGATTGCAGGCAATGTCTGTGAGTGTGTTTTCAGAGAGATTTGTTTAGCTGAGGATGGAAGACCCACCCTGAAAGTGGGTACACTGTGAGTTAAGGTCTAGATTGAATAAAGAAGAACAAAGAATAAGGGGACACAAGGGCAAGTGCCCATCACTCTCTACTCTCTGCCTGCAGAGAGTGTGGCCAGTCACCTCACCACCCCTTCTCTGTCAAGATGAATGTAACCATTTGGATCATGAGCCACAATAAGCCGTTCTTTTCTTAGGTTGCTTTAATCAATATGTTGTTACAACAATAAGAGAAATAATAGAGAAGCTTCCTTCTATGCTTCAGGTAGAGCTGCCTCCAACCCATGTAAATCAAATAAGGGAATCACATCAAATTAAGACACATCAGGAAAGGTAGACAGTCAAGAGCAGTTCCTGAACCTTTTCTTTCCAGTGCTGATAAGGGGGATATTAGTCTGATTTGCCAAATAAAATTAAAGGGAGTGTTTTAGTCAGGGTTTCTATTCCTGCACAAACATCATGACCAAGAAACAAATTGGGGAGGAAAGGGTTTATTCAGCTTACACTTCCACATTGATCATCAAAGGAAGTCAGAACTGGAACTCAAGCAGGTCAGGAAGCAGGAGCTGATGCAGAGGCCATGGAGGGATGTTCCTTACTGGTTTGATTCCCCCGGCTTGTTCAACTTGCTTTCTTATAGAACCCAAGACTCCCAGCCCAGGGATGGTACCACCTACAAGGGACCCTCCTACCCTGGATCACTAATTGAGAAAATACCTTATAGCTGGATCTCATAGATTTTCTTAACTGAAGCTGCTTTCTCTGTGATAACTCCAATTTGTGTCAAATTGACACACAAAACCAGCCAGGACAGGAGGTGAAGAGATCAGACACATGGAGTTAGAGTCATAGCCAACCTCAGCATGGTCAGTTTTGAGTCAATACACCCTCTTTTTGTTCACACTAATCAGGATTGAGTGCCCGTGGTTGCACACAACACAATGATAGGATCTCGAATTTGCATCAGAGTAAATAAAATTATCTTAGAGAAAATGGTTAAGTCTGCGAAATGATAACAAGGATTCTGCCTAGACTTGTCATTTTAGATTAATAAACTTGATGAAATAAGGTTTTTTTAATTCATTAAATTTGGCCTTCAATGATTCCATACATGTATATTACACATTCTCGTCACTTTCCCCTCCCCTGCACCTGTCTTCTCCCTTCCACACACACCTCAATCAATTCCCACTCTCTATAAATCACTTTCCCACAGTCCTGATCCTTCACTTTACATTGTGACCCTCTGAGTTACTGGGCTCCACTGAGTTGGAGCCCAGCAGGTTCATCAATAGATATATGACTGATAGACGGTCTCCCAGAGTATATCAGGAGCCATTTGTTCAGCAGAGATGTGCCCCTCCCCTGTCTGTGATTGACATTTGACAACGCCAGTCTTGAGCAGGCCCGGAGCAGGTAAATAGACAAAGCTGCTTTGAGTTCATGATCACAAGGTTTCTGTCATATCCAGAAGATGGTATTTTGCAGGAATTTTTCAAACACAGGTTCTCAGCTCCCAGAATCTGAAGCTCGTAGAGCAGGAGAGCTGGCTCAATGATTAAGAGCCTTTGTTGCCCTTGCTGAAGACCTGGGTTTGGTTACGAACATCCGCATGCAGGCTCACCGCTGTAACTCCATTTCAGGAATTCTTACACCTTCTAGTGACCTCTAAAGTGAACAAGCATGCAGGTAATGCACCTACAGGCATACAGGCAAAACCCTTGTACACATAAAATAAAATAAATAAACCTAAAAAAAAAAAGTAAGCTTTAACCCAGTACTTTTGCTTTGCAGACTAGATTTTTTTTATTGAGTGCCTGGCAACTTTTAATAATATATACAAGCTATTGCTATTTGTGAGTGCATTTATATATTCATATATACATTAACATGGGTGGAGGAAGATGTGTATGCACATGTGTGGATGTGTGTGATGATGGCAAAGTCCCACATCTGATGTCCTTGCTTCTCCAGCTTACTATTTTAGACAAGGTCTCTTGCTGAACCTGGAGCTCTCCAATTCTAGACTGCCTGGCCAGTGCACATCAAGGCTCCACCTGTCTCCACTCCCCAGTGCTGGGATCACAGATGTGTGCTGCCACCATCAGTTTTCTGGTTTCTTGTTTCCTAAGGTTGGGGTTGGGATTGAACACAAGATTTCACACATTCTATGCTAGCACACTTCCACTGAGCTACACACCCAAGCTCAGCCTCACAGCCAATTTTCAATGTGTGTTCCGGGTTTTTGAACTCAGGTCTTCATGCTGCATCTCCCCAGCTGTGCTATTATTTCAACTACCAACACATCCAGAATCCCCATGGGAGAGATTGGAGTCATGGAATCGATTGCCCTTTATTGCTAGCTTCCATCCTCTTCCTCATTCCTTTGTGGTCTTTGTTTCCCACTGCCTGGTTCATGCTATCACTTTCAGATTCACAAGGTTAAAGTTCAAACTTTGAACTGAGAGTTCGATGATGGTGATGAGTTGAGGGCCCTGTTGCCTTAGTTAGATCAGCAGTAATAAAATACAGACACGTTATTCATGATAACACGAAGCATTTTTCATCTCTGATAAAGAATATAGCTCAGATGTTAGGGGAAAAATATAGAGTAAAAGAAGAGAATGTAACTCCTGAGATCTGAGTCTCCAGAAAGAGTGCCATTGAGACTTGAGCCATTCATTTCACACTCCTATATCCTGCTAACTCTAGAAGTGCATAACTAACAAATATTTTTAAAGAAAGGAAGAAATGTATTTCATGGTTAAATCACTTTATATAAAACAAAAAACCTGTTTAATTTTTTTTTTGAAAAAAAAAAAAAACTCTATCAGTCTCTCTGGAGACAATTTTGGAGCTCCTAAGTTATAAGTACTGAGTAATTTCTACAGAAAGATTACCAAATCTTTGAGCCGCATTTGCTTCTTTTGGTGTGTAATGTCTGTTTTTGTTTTGTTTTGTTTGTCTGTTTCGTTTTAATTTCTTGTACATTGCTGGTTTGCCTGCATGTGTGAGGGAGTCAGATCCCCTGGAATAGGAGTTACAGACAGTTGTGAGCTGCCATATGAGTGCTGGGAATTGAACTCAGATCCTCTGGAAGGGTAACCAGTGCTCTTAACCACTGAGCCATCTCTCCAGTCCCTCAATGTGCAAATTTAACCTTGGCTACAGTATTAAGTGACAAGTGTTAGAGAATATTTAATTCATTCAGTATATTTAAACCATACATGCCTGGTATTAACCTCTGATTTTATACACCTTTATTTTTCTATTCACAAGTGAGAGAGAGCTAGTCCACTGCTGTGACAGAATTTTCCCTGTCCAATCACACTAAAATATTAATATGACAAGAGGCCTGTGATTGGACAGGGAAAAAGGAGGTGGAGCTAAGAGTTAAAGAGACAGAGAACATCTCAGGAGAGAAGGAGGGGATGCCAAGATGGAAACAGATGGACAGGAAGAAAAACCTGAACCAGCATGGCTTTAAATAGCCACAGGTAGTTATGACATCATAAAGGACATGGCAGGTTAGGAAAGGATGGAACACTTGCAGGCCCTAATTACATGTTGCCTTAGGATACCTTTAACCCCTTTAACAGTCATTCCTTGCTCACCTCTGTTTCTGACTTAATACCTTTATTCCTATCCTGTGAACACCTTGTTTTACTAGCAATTAGCTTCCAGCTTCCACCAACCCAAAAACCCAAGCATGCTATCAGATAACAACATCTGAGGTCTATAACAGGGGTTTCCCCATACTGCTGTAGCCCATCTACCTGATGTTCCCCGCCAGTGTATTTGAA